>CM073775.1:2523124-2661186 GCA_037158775.1 Hetaerina titia | reverse complement strand
AGATTAACGATGATCGTTATAGTGGTTACGGCAGTCAATAAAACGCCATGGAAGATAGTTGAATAGAAACTCTTCTTTCGTGGGCAACTAATTCAGGTTAGATGAAGGTGGTTGCTAGAAAGCAGTTTAAATAAAACGCAATGTGAAGAGGAAAAAGACAAACATTTGGCAAATACTCGTCGAAGGATGAGAACCGATGCTGGTGTCTCCATAGCGAATTATATCGCCGCGACGCCGGAATCGGGGGCCGGGGGGGGGGGGGCATTTTGGAGGGAAGCACCTCGGGGCTTACGCTTTCTACGCCCACTGTTCGGGACAAGTGATGCTGGACTAACCGCCCCTACCATAGCCCCACCCACCCGCGTTTCTGTTGCCAGGAGGATAGCCAACTGCCAGTCCCAAATGCGTGTTATCCTAGCTCCCTGTTTTTTCATGACTTATTTTTTGCACGTTCTTGATACCTACGTACCACACGAATGCATGCAACCCCCCTTTCTTAAGCGCTGAGTTTTTCCTCTCTCAGAACACTCTGTACCATGGTCTCTACTCCGCTGAATAGCAAGTGAATTCACGAATTAATAAAACATACTTTGCCACGAAACTTAGCGTCCATCTCCGCTGTAAATCCCGATACCACAGCGGCTCCCGAACACCACATGCGACTATTACTATGCGACTTATTTGAACTGCCACGAGGGTGTGTCGAATGCAATTATTTCTTTCGGGCTCCATTCGCATACGAAGGGGAAGGCGGGAAAATGTTTGCAGCAGACAGCTTTTAGTTCCAAGATGCAATTATTTTAGCACCAAGTATAAACTTATTCATGCATTCCATTTTGTCAAATCCGTCGGAAGAGGGCAACAGTCCACAGCATCATCCTTTGTTTCATGAATCACAATATTCCAAGAACCTACTTAATTTAGTAAATTTAATCGGTTATCACCGTACTGTGACTTGTAAGCCAACCGGCAATTTGCAATATTCCGTGCTTTATAAGTGACTGAAGCCAATAATAATGCGCAAATTACCCGTTAAACGTATGTTTTGAGGTATTCCGTGCATCCATTAAATATCGGCCGTTATCGTATCCACGGTGGACGTCCGCAATTTGGTTGAATGGCATGGGCACCCATGAGTGAAGACACCAACTGGTGAGTCTTCCCACATCAAATCGGACGGGAAGGGCCACCGCGAGGCAATGTCAAGGCAAAGGCCAAACAAACCAACCGGCGATGTTTAATCGAAGATAGTTGCGTTTGAAAGAGAAGCGTGACATATGCTAATGTAAATACACACATGGTTGGTCAACTATTAAGAGCAAAGGAACCGGTTGGGTCGGTTTATCGTATTTTGGAAGGAAATGCCTCTTGAGTACACCATTGAATCAGACGTAAATAAACTTCATCAAATGAAAAATATGGGATTTTGCCCAATAACATGAAATATAGCCATATCAAACACTGAAAAATAGCACATTAAAGTTAAAATATTTCGCGTTTCCGGCATTCACGATTGTTCCAGAATATTTCTATAATGTTTACGCAAATAACGAAAGAGCGTAATTTGCATAAAACGTACAAGAGCAGTGACGATGTTGTCGAGGAGTGAGGCAGGCGACCTTCCCCGCCCATATTTAGGCTGTAGTGCTCGATAGGCACGCATGTGCGTGGCCCGAGAGCGGCAGCACGACCACTGCAGGACGACGAAGAACGCCGCGTGCATGTGGAGTCCACAGCCATTATGTGCCCTTTGTGGTGGGCCCCGTAGTGAGGTTTAAGAACGCAGGCCGAAGTGACCCAGCTCCGATGGGGAGGTAAGCTAAGCGGTGGTGTGCGAAGGCCGACAGAGCTCTCCCATTTTTCGTCAAAAGGCGAAAAACGTCACGCATTTCTCTAGATTACAGCATTACTCTTCATGCAAACTCGTTGGTACTGATCAGCTGTTCGATTATTTCACGTCAAACATGACCTCAATATCTTCAGTTTCCCATGGCAAGTCCACCAAAAGATTGTACCTCGGAAGAACAGCGCTCTGTCACTTGATTTTTACTCAAAGTAGGAGTAAAACCAAGTGAAACACTTTCTAGAATGTTGATACAATACCAGAAAGGTTTTTTGGACCGTGCAAATGTTTAAAAGTGGGTTGATTGGTTTAAATGTGACCGAAAAAGTATGGGTGATGGATCCCGAAGTGGAGGTCCGGTCGAAGTTTCTGGTTCCACGTTGGAATCGAGGATCGATGGACTTGAAATATAAATGACTGTCGAAATGACAGCGATATAGCGATAGGACAGCCAACGGAATCCCAGGTGTGAGGCAAAAAAGCAATCGATCCAATCTAATTTAACAAACTGGGCGCCGTGTACATTTTCAAAGTGTTTAAAGTGAATCAATTTGCTGGATCGGCAAATTGAAGTGACTCTTCGTCGCCATTCCCAGCACCGGGGGAACCGTGAGATTTGAGTCTTCAGTTCCGAACCCCCGCCCCCTCCGCTCCCCCCTTCAACGACTGCGGCACCGGCGGGCCGCACCAATATTCATGGCGGGGCGCCCATGATACACACACCATTTCTCGTATTTTTGAGAAAATACGACCTCGCTCGGAAAACGTGTACTGCGACGGCACACGGACACCCCAGCACTATATTTTCACAAAATTCAACAGCAGTTTACTGCAGCAGCAGACCAACAGCAGACCGGGATCCGGGTTCGAATCCCGGTCAAGGCGAATGATTTTACACTCTGAAATTGTTGCATTGAAATGCATATCAGCGGATGACTCCGTTAAAAGTTACTGTTGCGGCATTTGCCGCAGTTTCTTGGAATTTTTCACCAAAATAAGCGCCCACATACATACCCGTATGCCCATACGAGGTGTGTTAAAAATTAACGGGAATTTTTTCATTTCGCGGGCTTGGAGAGTCCGATTGTCAAACTTTTTTTTATTATGTTGGTATACATGCCCCTGATCTATGATAAAACTTTCAGCTGCATTCATTGTGGACTTTGTCTGTGACAGCCAATGTGCCGATATCCATATGCACAACTGCGTCGTCAGTAAACAGGCGAATCCTACTCTTGGCTGTGCTAGCTCAGCTATTAATGTTATTAAGTAGTCTACAAGTTAAGGTAGGATTTTACAGAGGCAAAAGCTACCAAACGGTTCAGCGACAATTACCTTTTCACACTTAAGAAAGCATAACCCAACATCCACATTAGAATACCCCCCTCTTCATCCCAGCATACTTCCTTCTTGCCTTCATTCCGTCCGATAACCCTATCCTATTCCTTCCTTGCTTGCCTAACGTTATCCCCTCTATCACATTCTTCTATATTTCACTGCCAATCGACGGGGTGCGTTTCAAAACTGATGAATTTATTTTTTTTAAGTAATTTATAGAATAGATTTGCACAAACACTTAAAATTCCTCAAATTACTGTCCTTGGGCCTCTATACATTCTTTTTTCAGCAACTTTGCTATGACCGGTACTCGCCCTGGAAGGCGTCTTCGGGGACCTCTCGTTAGGTCTTCTAGTCACAGCTGATTGGATCTCTTCTATGGACTGAAAATGGGTTCCTTTGAGGGCTGCCTTAATTCGAAGGAACAAAAAGAAATCTACTAGGGCAACGTCAGGACTATAGGGGGTGGGGCAGCGTTGGAACCTGGTGTTCGGCCAGGAACTCGCGGACTCGTAGCGCGTTGTGGCAAGCACCTTGGGTTCGAGCTTCGCGCACACTTTACCCATCGCTAAATCTTCAACAACAATGCGAAACACAACAGAATACGAAAAGTTCAGTTCATTGGCAACCATATCGATACTTAATCGACGGTCAGAGTGGAACAATTTTCAAAAACGAGCCACATTGTAGTCGGTTCTGCTGTTTGACGGCCGCCCAGATCGTTGCTCGCCTTGAATCCCTTCCCGGCCCTCCTTAAAAGGCCTTTAAACACCTCGGAACTTGTGAGTAGGACGGAGTAGAGTCCCTGTAAGCCTCACGAATCATTTTGCTACAGTCCTCAAGAAATTTTTTTTCAGTTTAGCACAAAACAGTAATCGCGTAAGGTTGCTCGATGGTCCATTCCATTTTTTTCATGACATCGTCGGCACACAGAGGTTTACAATAACTGACGTCCTGCCGCTGTCACAGCTTGGAGAGCACTGAAAGCCTTTCGCGGTAAAGCTTAGCGTCCCCCCGACCTACTCCAAGTGTTTCGGTTCCACTCCGACCAATGGGAGCGGAGCGGGAAAACCAATTGCATAACTTTTGGAACGCACCCTGTATATGCTGCATCAATAGAGGGTGGGTAGTGTCAATATTGATGTGGCGCTCTCCATCTGCGGCGTTATCCCAAGGAATGATCGCAGGTCTCTGGTTTGGAGCCGCGTGGAAGGCATCCATGAGTAGTTCCTTGCTTTTGTGCAGGGATATCGGGGCGTCCTTAGTCGACCTTCATCCGGCGATCCAATCGTGTGGGAACACCCTGAAACGTTCTGGTGTTCACTACAAGTCTGAGGCCGACAGGTGTGTAACAAGTAGAATATTAGAGCACTGCAGGGCTTTTTTAGATTAAAGTGTAAGTCAGCGTGCACGTCAATTAGTGGATTACTAATGTCTTCTTTGCCAAATTATATAGCTTTCAATGAAATGAAGGTCAGCGCTATCAAGAGTGCTTTTAAAACGAATCAGATAGCATCGGCAAGAAAATGTATTTTTTAAGGTAATCTACCGGTTAAGGTAGGTTTTTGGATGGACACAACTATCAAATATATATTTTGTGACTTCAAACAAAACACACTCCAGCACCCTATTCTGCGCCCCTCTTCATCTCTGTGTACTTCCTTCCTCCCTTCATCCCGTACAACATCCCTATCCTGTTTCTGCCCTTTCCTCGTTTGCCCAATATTCTCCCCTCTATTACCGTCTTCAACATCCCACTGTCGTTCTATACGCCTTTCATCAATCTTTCCTGCCTCCATAGGATTTCGCCCAACAAACCCCTCTCCTCACCCACCATCCCTAGTACTTCCTCGTTGGTTTTCCTTTCGGTCCATTTCACCTTCTCCATTCTTCTCCGCGCCCACACTTCAAAAGCATCAAATCTATGTCCATCATCCTGCTTCAGTGTCCACTTTACCGTGCCGAACATAGCTACGCTCCATATCAAAGATTTTACGAGGCTTTTCTTAACCTCAGTACGCAACGTCCTCATCATCAACTCCCTCCTCCTTGAGAAAGCCTCCTTGCCTAGCGCAATTCGTCTCTGTCCCTATTACTTCGACCGTATTGGTCCAAAACACATCCAAGATACGTAAACTTTTCTACCTGCCTTATTTTTTCCCCTCCTATTTTAATGTTTATCTTAGCCTTCTTTTTCCTCGAAAATCGCATAACCATTGTTTTATTAATATTGATTCTCATCCCATATTTATCGCACTGAACCTCCAATTCACTCAGCAATGCTTGCAACCCCTTGGCTGACTGAGCAACTAATGCTTGGTCATCAGCAAACCTAACCGATTTTACTAATTCCCCTCCGACTTTCATTCCTACCTCCAGTTCTTCCCATGCCTCTTTAATCATTTCCTCCACATATACGTTGAACAGCACCGGTGACAATGGGCAACCCTGCCTTACCCCTCTTCCTAACACTGCCCATCCGGACTCTCCGTTCCCCACTCGCACCTGAGCTGTCTGAGACATGTACAGGTTGCGGATCAGTCTCCTATTCCTCTAATCCATTCCTATTTTCTGCAATTCACGCGTTAGTTTTTCCCAATTCACTCTATCAAACGCTTTTTCGTAATCCGCGGAACAGGCAAATACGTCTTGATTGTATTCTATATTCCTCTCGATTAGTGATCTCATTACTGCAATGGCATCATGCGTACCTCTTCCTTTCCTAAACCCAAACTTATCATCCCCTAAGTAATCATTTGCCTTACCCTCTATCCTTTTGTTGATGATCTGGAGAGCAATTTTAGCTGCGTGGGATATGAAACTTATTGTTCTGTAATCTTCGCATGAGGTAGCCTCTACCATTTTAGGAATAGGAAATAACACTGATCTGACAAAATCCTCCGACCAGATTCTTTCCTCATAAATACTACGAATCAGTCCATATAGAGTTCTCCCCCCACATTTTCCTAAACATTTCAGTAGTTCCGCAGGAATGTTGTCTACCCCCACAGCCTTATTTGGTTTCATCTCCCGTAATGCCCTTTCTATTTCATCTTCGAATAAGCCTGGACCTAAGCTACCATACAGTGTTTCTATATATTCATTCCATCTCTCTTGTATGTTTTCTGCGTCAACTATTATCATACCCCACTTATCTTTAACTGTTAGCACAGATCTTGCCTTCTTACTTCCCGATAATAACTTAATCTTGCTGTATAGCGCACCAATTTCACCCTTATTTCTTATTACTTAGTGCCAATCAAGTTTACGGTCCCCGTATTTTTGTTTACGTTGATTCACGACCGTAGCTGCGTTCCTTGTATATTTAAATTCTAAGCTATCTTTTTCTACGTCATGTTCCTTTTCAATGTCTAACGCTGTTGGCCTAAATGTTTTACCATAGTGTTTCCATGTATTCCTTCCATCTCTCTTGGATTTTTCCTGGTTCAACTATTATCTTACCCTACTTATCTTTAACTGTTAGCACAGAACTTCCCTACTTACTTCCCGATAATGACTTAACCTTGCTGTATAGTGCACCAATTTCCCCCTTCCTCGGTAAACTTTCCATATCCTTGCATAGCGTTTTCCACCATTCTTCTTTTGCTTTATTTGTGGCCCGTCTCAATTTATTGTTTAACTCTTTGTACTTCATTTTGCCTAACTCTGTGCTTACATTCTTCCATCTTCTTCTCTCATCCATCTTTGCAATCATCCCATCCGTTACCCATGGTTTCCTTATCCTTTTCCCGTTAACGGTTCCTATAGTGTCTTTTGCGGCTTTCGAAATCAATGTCTTGATACATTCCCATTTTTCTTCGATAGTACTCAGCTCTTTACCGTCATCCATCATTTTCTCTACAGCCTGCTGATACTCCTTCCCCGTTAATCCATTTAATGCTTCTACATTCCAATTCCTAAACCGCCGACCCTGCCTTATCTTTTTGAAACGGACGCTACATTTCATAACAACTAAATGTGGTCAGAGTGCGCATCCGCTCCCGGGAAGCTGTGCGAACTTACCACACTGTTCATTAACCTGTGCCTAACCATAATATAACCTAACTGATACCTTTCTGAGTCACCTGGTATTCTTCATGTATACCGACGGCTTTTGTGATGTCCAAACCATGTGTTGGTGATGACTAGCCCCTGTCCGCTGCAGAACTCGATTGCTTTCTCCCCGCGCTCATTCCTCGTGCCTAAACCGTAATCCCCCACCTCATCACCATATCTCTTCCTTCGCCTACCTTCGCATTCCAATCCCCCATCACTATCAAATCTTTCCCTGCAGAACACACGCGATTATATCCTCTAACTCATCGTACATCCTATCGACATCTTCCTCCTTGTGGTTGCTCGGTGGCATGCATACCTGAACAATGACCAAGTTCGTCGGTTCTGCTTTAATCTCTACGAGTAATATTCAATCCGTTGCTTGTTCTATGTTGACTACGGTTCTTCCTACCTCTTTATTTAATATTGCGGCAACCTCTCGTTGGCTCTCGTCCCCGCCGCTGCATATTATTCTATAATTGTCACTCCAGTAATCCCCGCTATCTTTTCATCTCACCTCGCATAGACCTAAAATATCTATATTACCTCTTTCCATCTCTCGCTTAATATTCTTTAATTTGCCTGTCCTCAACATTGTCCTTCCATTCCATGTTCCTATTCTAACTAATTTCGTCTTCTTCTTCTGCGTCTTCCGTCCTGCTGTTGTCGGTTTTCCCCTGCAAGTATTTCGTGGGATGAAGACCGAGGAAGCCTTGCCTCCCCCGCTGCCGGGCACGACACACGGCCGCTTGGGTCGAGTCCCGCAGTTGCCAGGACTCAATTTCTCTCGTGTCCATCATCGTTCTTGGGAACTGAGGTAATTTCCCGTTGCCTTCTTCAATAGTGTTTTTAACGTGACACCATCACTTAATGGCCGCCCCACTGGGGTCCGTCGCCTTTGTAGCCGCCTCACTGAGGAACAGACGCTGAACTGACGAAGAACTTCCGTCTGGCTCCTAACCTTCGACCTATCTAACATGGGTGACCCTACCAGGAGCAATTATTATTACTCTAGCCAGCACAGCTCTAGGCGTCATCGTAACTCACAAGTCCTTCCTCCACATCAGGGTTGTAATCCATGGGAAGGAGAAAATATATAAGGGATTTAGGATCAATAACAAAACGATCCTCGTTAAAAATTAAAAAAGTACTTTTACGGAAACATTAGTATTGGTAGTCAATTGGCGAAGTTCAAAAACAAAATCGCAGAATATCGTCACTTTATTCAAAGAACAGGCGCAGATATAATTCTTGGGACAGAAATCTGGTTAACCACTGATATCGACGACGGTGAAATTTTCCCAAAATCCGTTTCCGATTACAGAAATGACGTAATAAATAGAATCGGGGGTGGTGTATTTATTGAATTTAAAAAGTCTTGCGTCTGCAGGGTTTTTGTAATGCCAGGTAATGGTTTGGAGTGCGTTTGGTGCTCAATTAAAAGTCCTCAATCCAAAAGAATTTATGCATGCGCATTTTACGGACCGCCAGTCGACAGAGACTATTCAACACTGGAATTAGATCAGCAAATCAAAATGTCTTAACCCCAACACAATGATCGATATGTTATTATCGGCGGAGATGTCACTGTCCCATCTATTGACTGGAGCAAATATAGTTTTAAAACGGGCGGGAAAGACAAAGATATCTGCGATTCGCTATTGAATTGTTTTACGATGAGCTCATTGAATCAACTTATGAACTTCACCAACTTAGGGTGATAATATTCTTGTTTGTTAGCAACGAATATGCCCCAAAAAGGTGTAACTATGGAAACTATAAAAGGAATTAGTGACCACAGGGCAGTAAATACTACGTTTTCGCAACATGGGGTACGGAATAAGAAGCATAAACGAAAAATTTACTAGTTTAAAGAGGGGACTACCAAAATGGCCTAAAATGCGAGCTGCAGTCAATTCGCAAATTTTAATAAAGATAAGATTCAGCGAAATATTGAGGATTCGTGGAATCGCTTCCTTGAGATCACGCGCTCGGAAGTCAACAAGTTCATTCCCAGTTAGTATAAGTTTATAATAGATAACACGGAAGCTAGATGGTACAACGCGGATGTTATCGTAGAAAGACATTACGACGTCAAAGGCTATGTCACGCCAGAATGAAAAATATTAGGGATGATATCTCTAGCGACAAAATGAGTAAGATCACTCGTGATTACATGATATCAAGGGCGTATGCCACGGCGGAAATTCGGAAAGCGTTTAGCGAATTCAAAAGGAAAAGATGAGCAGAACATTTGAAAGAGAATCCGGAAGTAGTTGGAGCGTATGTCAGAGAGATTCAGGTAAATTAGTCGACAGTTATCTCAATCAAAAACGATAAAGGCGACAGAGTAACCAGCAGTTGGGAAAAAGGTAACTTATTAAATTCCTTCTTTCAAAGCGTCTTCACCAATGACTCGCCGAATGCCTCTGATAGATTACCAAATCGTGCCGGTCAATCGATGACCAAAATTGAAATATCATTTATTAAAACGTTAGCTGAAAAATATGAATACTAATAAATTCTCCGGGCCCGATCAAATACCCCCTCTCATATTTAAAGATCTAGGATCGGAAATTGCGTCGTATCTAGAAAGAATGCGTATTTAAGAAGTTGCCGGTAGAACACAAGGTTTCCAGAGATTGGAGAACGTTTAACATAACGCCAATATTTAAAAACGGAGACAGGGAGGAGTCCGAGCAATTACAGACCTATTTCCCTCATACCCATTTCGTGCAAAGTTATGGAAAACATACGATAGTGAACACCTCGATAATCGAGAGACATTAATGAAAAATAAGCACGGTTTCCGAAAAGGTAGATTCTGCAAGACAACTTGCGCTTTTTCTTCATGGTATTCTCATTTCGGGAGAGAGCAATGTTCCAGTGGACGCGATATTTCTAGATTTAAAAAAAGCCTTCCACAAAGTACCTCATAGTAAACTACTCGCAAAGCCAGAAGTATATGGCAAAGATCAAAATATACGGGGTTGGATTAAAGACTTTTTGAATGGGCGGATACAAAGAGTAGTTAGTGATAGATGAAGTTCGCTCAAATGGAGTAGAAGTTAATTCTAGTTAATTTTTTGTTAGCTTGCCCACATATTCCTCGTATGTGTTTCACCCATGAGGGGTCGTGAGTGAGGATAACGCCTAGGTATTCACTCGTAATTGAGTCTCTACGTTCCATTTCGATGCTCCCAATGCAGTAGGCCTTCTGGTGGGAATTTCTCTTTTTCCAAAAATTTATGACTACGCAATTTTTTTAGTTTAATTCTAATTTCTAATTGCCAAGTGTCGCACCATCGTTGTATAGCATTAAGGTCATCTGACAATGTTGCTGCTGGGGTTCCCTGGAAACCCCAGGGAACACGACACTTGGCAATTAGCAATTAGAATTAAACTGAAAAAAGTGCGTAGTATTAAATTTTTGGAAAAAGAGAAATTCCCACCAGAAGGCCTACTGCATTGGGAACACCGAAATGGAATGTGTAGAATCAATTAAATACCTAGGCGTTACCCTCACTCACGACCTCTCCTGGGTGAAACATACTAGGGGGAATAAGTGGACAAACTAACAAAATATTAGATGATTATCAGAAGAATTGGATAAATGTGATGAATAGGTCAAATAGAAATGTTATATTCGACTAATTAGGCCTCATTTAGGATATCCTGCAAGTATATGGGATCCTCACCAAGTTGGATGGATTGCCGAATTGAATCGTGTGCAGCGTAGAGAAGTTAGATTTGTAAAACGTTGTTATGATCAACTTAGAGCGTATCTAAGTAATTAGAGGAACTAGGCTGGGAATTACTCACGGAGCGGAGGTTAAATAACAGATTAAAGCTCTTGCATGAATTGGAAGGGCGTCTCTTTAGCTGGGACGTTGAAAATGTATTATTACCTCGTACTAGGAGGTAGGAGAGATCATGTCAATAAAACTAGGGAGATTAAGTGTGGAACAGATAGGTTTAAGATGCCATATTTTCACGAACGATAGGCGATCATAACATCGCTCGACCGCCGTATGGTCATGTTGTGCCATGGGTAAAATTATTCTGGTGTGTATTCATCCCTTGCCACACACCATAGCGGTGGCTTGCAGGGTATATAAATAAATACAAATAAATAGAAAAGGCTCGTAAAAAACCTGTTTAACTATGACGCAAAGGGAATGATTATGACCCCACACAATTTAGGTACATCAGATCACAAAGATAAGGGGATATACTCCAGTACAGGTGGATACGAATACTCTTTCTTTCCCCGAGCAATTTTAAACCATAATATTGAGAAATCAAAGTCAATTTTGTTCCACGCGGGAACGAGATTACACCCTGCGTAGTGTAATTTACTACATTCGTGGGCATTCGTGTGCTTGTGTACGTACAATAGTTGCTTGTACATATATATACATTCACATGTGTGTAAGTTAAAATAGGTTTTGCATGAATATATGTATGGGTCGGCGTTCGTTTGCGTGTTTTCGGTGGTTTTTTGCTTGCATTCTATTTTACTGGTGGTATGACCTAGTCCAACCTGACACCCCCTGCCAAACGCCTGGGCAGGGACTTGCGGGGTATTGTGTAGATATATGTGGAAATGAACCAAAGTAGTGTTTAAGCCTTGGGGCGTTCAAGGACTGTAACCGAGAGGCAGACGGGGAGGAATTATAACGTGAAGAGTTGGGAGCACCAAGAAGGGGGAAAACTACTCACCAAGAGAGGGCACCACAGTGATTTCAATCCTCTGGCACTTTTATGCAAACTAAACACACCTGAAGCAACCGCCCTTAACGACAGATAACTGATTTTAACCATCCACGTCTATTGTCCCTCCTTACATTGCCCACCCGTCCCCCATTGACCACGCAATACCCCACACGATCCCCCAACCCCTCTCCTACTCCCCGCCCCCACCATGTTCCGTTCCCATCCCAACTCTCCTTCCGATCCCTCCCTCCCCCTCATGCACAACCACCCTTCTCCCTCCCCCCAACCACAGTCTTGACAATGACGTGCAAGCGTTGAAATCGCGATCGACCTCAAATTTGGACGGAAAAGTATTTTCAAGAGTTTTATAACACACCGAAAGTTATGAGATTCTCCGGAAGTATGAAAGCCAGGTGAAAGATCGAAGTGTTAGTGAATAAAATAGAGCAGGTGCAGCAGTTCTTCCATTTGGGAGTATTTTCGAGGTAAATGAGCATAATTCTATCGGCAGCATTAGTTTTGATGGCAATACTATTATTGTTATTGCCAAGAATAGTATTGGCAGCATTGAGCTGGCAAGAGAAGCATTTACAATAAGAAGAGAATGGATGGCAGGTACGCTAAGTCGAGGTTTAAATAACGGATTGATGACAATTTGAATGGGGAGCGTCGTGCTTTATGGATGAGACAGCTGATTTTGGAGGCAATGCGTGGATGAGTGCGGGTTGGAGGCATTTGAGGTGTGGGTGTGGCGCAGAGCGGAGAGAATGGTCAGATTGAGAAGACAAGTGCTGGTGTTTTGAATGGGGGCTGGAGGGAATCACCGAGGGCAATCCGAAGAAGGCAGTGGACGCAGGAAGTGTCGAAACAGCGGTTTGCTGACGATCGTCACAGAAGGGCGAGCGATGCGTACGTAGGGTAGAAGAAGTGAGAGGAGAATCTTAGCAGAGAGCAGGAAGGTGGGCAGACGAAGAAACGAAGACAGAAATAATGGGATGCAATTGTCATGGTGGGTGGAGGATGATCCTCATTAGCCTTTGATAGGCAAAGAAGTTAAGTAAATATTGTGGCGTACGAGGACGATAAGGAATGGGTAAGGCGAGTATTTTATTAGGGATACACCAGGAGGACACTGGTTGGGGATATGAAAATTGGCGGGGGGTGGCGCGGGGAGAACGGCGGCGGCTGCTGCTGGAGTCGTCCCCGGCCTCCAGGAAGAAACGACTGCGGACGTAGGAACATCAAAATCAATACCTTAATAAATAATTCATCTATATATTTCATTCATTCCACTCTTTAAAACGTAATGTCGTTCTTCCTCTCCGTTTCAATCCATCAATACTGCCACAGATCCCTAAGTTTGCATACAATAATCAGGAATAGAAATTCAACTTCAGGGGCAATGCAAAATTCCTAATATTTTACATTAACGATAAAGTTAATTATTCACTCAAAATGTTAAAGCGATACGCATTCCGAAGTCCATCACCGTTTGAGTTTTCAATATCTCTCGTAATCACATGCAACGCCTAAAACATTATGCCCTCTATAGATGTAATACTTCGTTCTACTGAATTCCGAATTTTCTGCGCAATGAACACGGGGCATCTTGAAGCCAAGTAACCTAAATTGGGTTCCTGGTTTTGCCTATTGACCCAGAAAATGTTAACAAAATTACCCCACACCTGCCCACTGGTAACCCAAACCGATATGAGTATAATAAGAAAAAACAAATTTTCACTTTTCCACATGATTATTGGTAACGTACAACGCGTTTTGGTTCACAGAACCATTTTTGGGTACGATTGGACCTGAAGATGGTTCTGTGAACCGAAACGCGTTGCATGTTACCAATAAACCTGTGGAAAAGTGCAAATCTGTTTTTTCTCATAATGACGAACCTCCACAACATCTCGCCTGAATCTGTTGATAAGAGTATGGGTACAGGAGCAAGCAGGCATGGACGATGAAGAAGGCTTCAAAACCTGGCATATTGAGGCGAAGTCCGAAGATCAAATGACCACGGATAAATAGAGTGAAAAGTTCCAGGAAGTTCACGGAAGAGTTAGCAAGGAAGGGACCACGTAGAGAACTGCGGAGGGAAAAGAGGCGCCAGATGGATTGCTTCATTGAGACGATGCGGGATCCAAGGAACGACAAGTGTGATGGATTGCTTCAAACTAGATACGCGGAAATCATGCAATTGCGCTAATGCTGGAATAATATTTTGGGTGATCCGCGGGAAGCATTGGTAACTAATTGACACCACCACGACAAGCAAATATATATTTTTTGGAATAATTACCAATTATGCACACTGATTTTTAGAATCTAATAACAGGAAGATTTCAACATTCTAGGAGCACAATACCTCACCCCATAAAGAGAAGTAATGAGATACCATACAATTATTTGTTAATTCCACCTGGGCAATTTCATGACCAACTCTCACTGGTCATCAATCAAAAATTAAGTTGGAGTTAGGATTCTTGGACGTAGACAATAATGGCTCCAACTTATTTGCTAATAGGGAGCCGATGGCAATGGCCCAGGGGACAAAAATTTGCTGACCCAAAGAGGAAAATAAGACAATTCATAAATCAAACTTGTAGTGACACCTACTACTCAAAGGTTACCAGGCAAAAGGAACAGATATTCATAAAACAATCTTATAATGACGTTAAGACCTGAGCTAAATTAAAAGATTTAATCTCTGATGCAAATTGGAAACAATAATTTCATGCAGTAATTTAAAAATGCATTAACGACATCATCATCAATTAGTGACAAGAGACAATGAATGCACAATCCGAAATATAGTATACATGTGGGAATATAGTATTTGACGTATTTCACCCTCAAACAATCAAGAGTCAAGAATAATTATCGACAACGACTCAAAAAACGAATTTGCTAAACCTCTCCCACCAAGACACAACATGACACATTGCACTACAGTAACTTCATCTCAGTATATTTCCTTCCTCCTTCATTCCATCCAACATCCCTATCCTATCTCCCTGTCCTTTCCTCGCTTGCCTAATATTCTCCCTTCCGTCATAGTCTTCAATATTCCACTGACAATCATTATGCTCTGCATCAATTTTCCTGACTACTCATGATTTCTCCCAACAATCCCCTCCACTCCCCCACCATGCCTAGCACTTTCTCATTTGTTTTCTTCTCTGTCCACGTCACCTTCTCCACAACCATATTTCAAAAGCCTCCAAACTACGCCTATCATCCTGCTTCAGTGATCATGTTTCTGCACCATACAAATTCATGCCACACTCACGGGAGTAGTCTGAGACATGTACAGTTTCCAGACAACTCTCATATCCCTCCAATTTACTCCTATTTTTTGCAATTAATTCATGAATGCTACCCAATTTGCTCTATGAAATGCCTTTTCAAAATCTACAAAACAGACAAATACATCCCGATTGTGCTCTATGCTCCTCTCGATTAGTGATCTTATTACTGCAATGGCATCACGTGCATCTCTCCTCTTCCTAACCCCAAACTGATCATCCCCTAAGTAATCATTTACCCTGCCCTCCTTCCCTCAATTATCATTCTCTCTCACAATCAAGTACGGCTGCAACCAAGCTAGACTAATCTACTTCATATTCTATGTCTACAATTGCTAGCCTAATATCTTTACAAAATATACACTTTTGTACTCATCACCGTGTCTTAATTTTTCTTTTCTATCACCAAGACTGACAGCTCACCTTGTAGGCATGGTGTAGCACTCAAAAATTGGAAACTGAAGTGCATCACAGCTATCAGATAAGGCATCTCTTTTGTTTCAAATACATTCTCACAGTTACTAACTTCAGGAATATGCCACGTGAATTTCACAATCCTCATCTGCAATCATCATCCCTTGCAACAAAACACCCAGGATGTGCACAGCAGGATATCAAGTGCATGTGTATGACATTCCTTAGAATGAAATCAAATATATGCCAACAACATGCTCTATTTCTTCTTCTAATGAATGTGGAAGAGGGCGGAAGGGAAACTTTGTGGCAATTATCTATATTTTTGTCGAACCGGGAGTCGTTTAAAAGAAGCAGGAGGCAAGTGCACAGTAAAGAGGGATTGCATAGAGCTCCATGACTTTTATATGGATGTACATAGGAAAAGTGCATTGAACAATGTAAATTGCAGGACGTACAGGATAGTAAAGTTTTACTGTAGTTAAGATTTAAGGAAACATAAAATGTAGCTAGAGGTGCAAGATGAGGTGTGGAGGGATGGGGAGGAGAAGATCCCTGAGGCTATTTTGCGGAAGGGCGTGATTGGCGAGAATGGAACAAGTTTTGTATTTCGGACGACTGCCTGGAGCTGGTGGGATCTTGGGAGGGGGTAGTGCTTTATTGAGGAGTCTGGTGGTTTTAAGTAGGTCCCCAAGAACTGCAGAGCAGCTGAAGGACACTAGGGTAGTGGGTCAGTGATGGTTTCGTTGGTGAGTAAAAGTACTCGGGGAAATATCTCCTGTAATGACTTGGAGGGATTACACCCCTGGGAAGTAAGTGTGGCACATGGAAAGAAAGATCGCACTGTTGGATTTGGGGAGGATTGGTGATGTTGGGATGTGTGCAGATTATCTTGTGGAGATAGGATTCTGGGTAATGGACACAAAGGAGAGGGAGGGGCATGCAAATCAGAGTGTCTGAAGCATTGAGGAAACCTGGGTTGTTACTGAAGCAGTGACCTCGAAGAGAGAGGGAGGATGTGTTTGAATGATGGCACTGCTTATTGCAATGTAAGTATGTGTTATGCACTTGTTGGCTCAATGTGAACAGAGGTATGAGATGTCCCTTCAGATGGGACAATTTGATTGCCTAAAAGGATTGCTGAAGTAAAGATTGCGTAGGTTATATAGAGGCTGAAGAGATGACGTTTAGGGCGGAAATGAATTCTTGAAGGGAGTCTGAGGCTTGTTTACAGAGGAAAAAATACTCCTATACTCCTAAACCATTGGAGGGATGTCAGTCAGTGGCTAGCCAGAATTACCTTTGAAGAGACCGAGGAAAAGGTTGGCACGCCGCATCTACCTCCCAAAGGGCAACGTTCAAGTCGGAGATGGTGGTCGTCACTAAACAAAAAGGGAGTTGCGTGTAAGAATGAAATAGGAGACATCTCGGAGGAAATTGGTGCTGGGAACATGTGAGAGGCAGTGGTGCTTGCTGAGGAAACGTTGGAGGGTAACAAGGTGTGGGGATGGAAGTGTACAGGGATTATACATTAATGGTGGACATGATATTGGACTGTGTTGGATTATTGCACTTAAAAATTATTGGCCATTATTATTGAGTTCAGAATTGAGATGCAAGGGGATGAGGTGAAGCTGGGAAATTGTGTCTGGATCAGCAGGTATGGATTTATAGTAGAAAGTGTCTTAAAGCTGTCTGTTGGCTTCATTAATTAAGCGATGTTCACTATACAGTGAAGTCTTTTTCTGCTGAACATTTTCAATGCCCAAGTTATAATCAATCCTTTCAGGGCTGTGTATTCTGAAGTGGATAGAGTATTCTTCAGTTTTACAGGATTGAACAATTGAAAGACTGTAGCTTCTGGATATGAGCAGGTTTATAATGGTGGCTACCGAGTGGTTGCATGGGAGAATTTATATTTATTTAGATGGCAGGGCTCTGAATTTCAGAAATGCAGCACATACAGGATTATGCCACAGTTCAGGGAAAACCCTATTTCAACCACATGTAATCTTCTAGTTACCAAAAGGTCAATTTCTTATATGCCAATTTTATTCTCTTCAGATTAAAACATATGGAAAATGTAATATGTGCAAGAGAAAGTGGCAAATTAAGTAAAAAGATGAAATTTAAAGACTGAAACTTTCTGCCATTCTACATGATTATCTTCAAAGTAAGTGCCCACACTTTCAATATATTCCATGACTAATTATAAAGTTCCCTGATTCTGGGAGATTTTAATAAACAATTTAATATGTCACATCACTTTGCTAATCTGCCATTACAATATGCAGCTAAACTTATTTTCAATTTTTCAGATAATCAGCTATTACAATATGAAGCAAGAACAAAAACATTCCTGAATTCTAAAAATTTGAAAACATTCATACACACGCAACATTTTCAGAAAATGAAAGCTAAATGTGAGTATAATAACAAACTGCCCACTTAACCTCTGCTTTGTAAATATTTTATAAGATCACAGCGTGCATTCCAAAAGAAAAACTCCTTCCAATGCAAATGAGGCATTAAAAAACAGACAGAGTACTTTCTACAAACAAGATGATGGAGTATTTTTTAATGCCTTTGGGGGTACAGCAAAAAATAGGAAAGAGGAGAAACGCAAGGGTTTGTAATTTTCATCTGTTCATTCATGTAATATTCATCTGAAAAACGAAGAAATAGCATGCTTACCAGATAACTCAATTAGTATCATTCATCCAGAGTGCCATACAGTAGCTGGGTCAGTAATGACACTGTATAGGAAGCACATAATGAGATCTTTACTCCTGGCAATGGATTTTGCTAATTCAGCTGTTTCCAAAAAAATGTGTTGGTTGCTGTTCATTGGATAAATCCGGTTTTCAAAGATGAGAATATGGCAACAGTGAAATCAGGCTTGCAAAAGTCAGATTTGCACAAACACAATTCAGAGAATGGTATAATAAAAATTACCAATATCCCTACTGTTGCAATATTTATACTAACGAATACATGCACAATAAAATGTAATTTACCTTTCCAGAATGTTTAGAAGATCTAAAGGAGATGGAGTATATAATGGGGAGAAACACAGGTTCTGAACACCTCAGAGCTTGAGATAATGACCATTGTTTGCAACAAACAAGGAATGGCGGTAGTATAGGCAGAAGATAATAAAGACAATAAAGGGAGTGGATTGGAGAACAGGTGTAAGACTTGAATTCAACAACAAAAAGATGGAAACTATCAGAGAGGGAAATTCTAAAAGATTGGATACAGAGGAAATTTTGAGTCATGAAATATTTTGAAGGAGACATTTGGAAAAGTTGAAAATTGTACAAGGGAAAAGCATGAAAAACCCCAAAAACAATAGTACATGCACATGTATGGTCAATAAAAGTTAACATCAGTTATCCATCCTTAATTCCGGTCTCCTTATGATTTCATCCAACAATTCCTCTCCTCCCCTCTCACCTTACCCAGCACTTCCTCATTTGTTTTCCTTTCTGTCCACATCTCCTTCTCCGTACCCACATTTCAAAAGCCTCCAATCTAGATCTATCATCCTACTTCAATGTCCATGTTTCCGCATCATACATAACTATACTCCATAACAAAGTTTTAATAACCCTTTTCTTAACATCCTTACTAAACGTCCCTATCATCAACTCCCTCCTCCTGTCAAAGCTTGAAAGGCTAACACAATTCTTCCCCTTATGTGCCTACTATTTTGGTCCAAAACACTTCCGAGATATGTAAACTGTTTCACTCATTCTAGTTTTTGCCCTCCTATTTCAATGTTAAGCTTAGCCATTCTCTTTCTGAAAAACTGCATAATCTTTGTTTTATTAATATTGATTCTCATCCCATATCAATTGCACTGAATTTCAAATTCATTCAACAATGTTTGCAACCCCTTAGCTGAATGAGAACAAAAAGCTTGGTCTTCAGCAAGCCTAACTGATTTTACGAGTTCCCCTCCGACTTTCATTCCTACCTCCAGTTCTTCCCATGCCTCTTTAATCATTTCCTCCACATATACATTGAACAGCACCAGTGACAATGGACAACCCTGCCTTACACCTCTTCCAAACACTGCTCATCCAGACTCTCTGTCCCCCCACTCGCACCTATGCAGTCTGAGACATGTACAGGGTTTGGATTAGCCTCCTGTCCCTCCAATCCACTGCTATTTTCTGCAATATATTAATTAGTTTTTTACAGTTCTCTCTATCAAATTCCCTCCACTAGTGTAAAAAACAGGCAAATACATCTTGATTGTATTCTATATTCCTCTCAATTAGTGATCCCATTACTGCATTGGGTCATGAGAAACCTCAAAGGGAGCGTTAAAGCAACTAAGGAGAAGGCGTATCAGACCCTGGTAAGACCAATTTTGGAGTACGCTTCTCTAGTATGGGACCCTCATGAAGAAGGACAAATCAAAAAACTAGAAAAGGTGCAAAGAAAGGCTGCCCGATATGTACTGGGGAAGCATAGTGTGTCTGACATGCTAAAAACGCTGGGCTGGGAACCTTTACAAACTAGAAGGAAAGTAAGCAGACTTTGTGGAATGTTCCGCATTCTGAATGGGGAGAAGGCTTGGGCAGATCTAAGGAAAGAGGTGGGGAACCCGAATTTTGTAGGGAGAAATGACCACAAATTTAAGGTAAAATGCCGGGCACAAAGAACGAATAAAAAAATTTTCTTTTCTAAATAAAACAATTGTTGATTGGAACAATTTACCTGCAAACATTTTTAAGACCTTTCCTAACAGAGTCCAAACTTTTAAGAAAAGATGTAAACAACTTCTGTAATCATTTGATTGATGTGTTGTATAAAATTAAATGTAACAGCTTAATTTTTTTTCTTGTTGATTGGGAAACAAATGTTAATGAAATGGGGATTTTCTTTTTTTATGTACTACAGACTGGTGTTTGGAAATTTCCTTAAAGTGTATTTTTTTTCTTTTTTCTGACTGATTTTATTTATTATCTTTTGTGATGTTGATTGTATTTCAGAAACCATGATATTTTTCCAAGGCAAGTTTATTGTAACACTTGGGACTTGTGTGCCACCTGACATTTGTCTATTTGCACATGTACATTTTAATAATAATACTGCATCGCAGGCCTCATTAGTGGCATCGCAGGTGCCTCTCCTCTTCCTGAACCCAAACTGATCATCCCTTAAGTAATCATTTCCCCTGATCTCCATTCATTTGTTGATGATCCTGAAAACCACTTCAGTTGCTGGCAAAATCAAATTGTATTGTATGATTTTCACATGATATAGTCCTTGCACTGTAGTGAGTCCTTATATGATGTAGCATTTTCCTTTTTTGGAATAGGAACTAACACTGATCAGGCAAAGTCTTCAGGCCAAATTTCCCTCTCATAAATGCTATGAAGTGGTCCATAAAGAGTCCTCCTCCCATATTTTTCTAAACCTTAAAGTAATTCCACAGGAATATTGTGAAACCTCATAGCCTTATTTGATTTCATCTCCCATAATGCCCTTTCTATCTCATCATCGAGTATGCCTGGCTCCATGCTAACTTCAACTATGTGATATTCCCTTTCTATGCCTAACCTTGTGGGCCTAAGTTCTTTACCATACAGTTCTCTTACAGTTCTTTACATACATCTCTCTTGGATTTTTTCAGATTCAATTATTATCTTACCTTATTTATCTCTGTCAACACAGATCTTCCCTTCTTACTTCCTGAGTGTTTTAACTTTTTTGTATATCACACCAATTTCACCCTTCCTCTGCAAACATTCTATATTCTCACACAGCCTCTTCCATCACACATCTTTTTCTCTATTTTTTACATGTCTCAATTTATTGTTTAACTCAATTCTGAGTTTAAATTCTTCCATTTCCTTCTGTCATCTATCTTTCCAATCATTTCATCTGTGTTTCCTTGTCCTTTTCCTATTAACGGTTCCTATTGTGTCTTCAGCGGCTTTCGATATCCCTTGCTTGATACATTTTCATTTTTCTTCGATAGTATTCTGCTCTTTTCCGTCATTCATAATATTCTCTACAGCCTGCTGACACTCCTTCCTCGTTAATCCATTTAATGCTTCTACATTCCATTTCCTATCCCGCCACCCTAGCCTTATCTTCTTGAAATGTACGTTACATTTCATAAGAACTAAATTGTGGTCAGAGTCTGCATCCGCTCCTGGGAAACTGTGCGAATTTATCACACTGTTCCTAAACCTGTGCCTAACAAGAATTTTATCTAAATGATACCTTTCTTAGTCACCTGGTATGCTTCATGTATACCTACGGCTTTTGTGGTGTCTAAACCATGTGTTGGTGATGACTAACCCCTGTCTCATGTAGAATTCAATTACTTTCTCCCAGCATTCATTCCTCGTGCCTAAACTGTAGCCCCCCCCCCCTCATCACCATCTCTTCCTTTGCCTACCGTCGCATTCCAATCCCCCATCACTATCAAATGTTTCCCTGCAGAACACACGCGATTATATCCTCTAACTCATCGTATATCCTATGGACTTCTTCCTCCTTGTGGTTGCTCGGTGGCATGTATATCTGAACAATGACCAAGGTCGTCGGCTCTGCTTTAATCTCTACGAGTAAAATTCTATCATATGCTTGCTCTATGTTGACTACGCTTCTTCCTACCTCTTTGTTCAATATTATTGCAACCACTTGTTGGCTCTCGTCCCCACCACGGTATATTGTTCTATAATTATCACTCCAGTAATTCCCCCTATCCTTCTATAGACCTAAAATATCTATATTTCTTCTTTCCATCTCTTGCTTTATATTCTCTAATTTTCCTGTCCTTGACATTGTCCTAACATCCCAAGTTCCTATTCTAATTTATTCGGTGTTCTTCTTCTTATTCTCTCACTTTAAACTCTCTCATTTTCCCGCTCTCAACACTCCTTATATTCCAAGTTCCTGTTCCAAAAAATTTGGTTCTCTTCTGTGCCTCTGCAGTTGGTTTTGCTTTCCAAGAATTTCATGAAATAAGGATTGTGGGAGCCCTGCCTCTCCCAATGCCGGGCATGACACAATTCCAATTGGGTCGAGTTCTGTAGTTATGAGGTCTCGTTTTCTCTATACTGTTCTTCATAGAAATCTTGAGATTAATAATTAGGTGGTTTCTTGTTGCTTTTCTCACAAGGTTTTGGGTGTTTGTGATGGTCTTTAATGTAATATGTGGGTATTAGGTGGAAGAAGGGGCAATTAAGTCTCAATCTCGCCCCAATAAAGTCGTTAAATAACTAAATAGTATTTTTAACATGACACCAACTCTCAATGGCCGCCCCACTTGGGTCAAACTCCTTCTCAGCCGCTTCACTGAGGAACAGGTGCTGCGTGGACTACCTTTCCTTTGCATACTACCCTTTGACCTATCTGACAAGATTGGCCCTACCAGGAGTAATTATCACTGCTCCCGCTAGCACTGTTCTAGGGGTCATCAGAACTCATCATGATGAGTTCTGATGACCCCTAGGTTGTAGTCCATGGGAGGGATGAATCAATATGTGATCTCTAAAATAATTCGCGACATTGGCGACCATTCACAACATGCAGTCCCAAATTAAAATTACGCAGTGGCATTAGAAGGCAGGAAAACATACAATCGAAAGAAGGACGGAGATAATATCCAAATCAGGTATGCTAGGTGTATTGTTTTCTCGGCCAATGACGGAAAACTATGTAACTTTAACTTTTAAAGGGAGTACTCGGCTTATCTTAACGAACTACTATCTACTTTTAAAAAATACTATGCATATATGCTTTGATAACCTTATCTGACATCACTGTATACCAAGCGCTTTATGTTTCCCGCCCAAGGAGAAGAAAAACAGTAGTGGCAAGGGAAGCGCAATCAAATACTTGCGTCGTGATTATTGAACAACGATGTTTGTGATAAATATAACTCTTTAATACATTTCCAAGCTACTTAAATATTCCTCTTTACTCCCGCATGGCGATTAAAACATAATGCATACTATAAAATAAAAACTCTTTAGAGCAACATCAGTTCGGTAATGAACAACGTATCGTATCACCATTAAACGCCAGGAAAAATGTTCTACTATTGAAATATCAGTTCATAAGAAATAAGTTGTGAAAAAATGCCTCTACTATTTAGACACTGTGACCCCTTTGATTGTTAAAAGACAAAATGAAAGGAATACGAGGTCCATAACTAACCAACTAATGTTCATAAATACCTAGTTCTTCAGAAAAACAATCTCGATCAAATGTTTATGAAATACCTATGACAAATGGTTTCGTAGCGATGTAATTAATTAATTGTCAGTTTAGATGATACATTTTTATTAACGCTACATGTTCCTGACTATAATAATGCCATTTGACTTAAAATTTGTAACAATATGCGCAACAAATGACGTCGTCAAATTAAGACAGCAGAATATTTAATGAAATTGGTAGTTTTTATTTTGGTAAGTCTTATAACATTCCACACGTAATGCCCAAGAGTATGGAAAGTATGAATATGTATGAAATTCTCTAGCGACTGCAGAGAGAACAACAGACAAATTGTCATAGGGAACGAGGTTTCCCTCAATTAACTCATCAAAACCTACTTCCTAAGAAGCGACTTCGCAAATTCATCCTTAACATTACAATTCAAATTGCGTACTGAAAGTATTTTAACTTAAAAAAGGTCGCCCTAAACACAGTAACTTTGACTACACCACAGGGATCGGAAGTAATATTTGCCTTTGACCTTTAGATCACAATAACGGAAATTAAGATACGCAGGTTTTCCAGGAAACGACGAAATACCTTTATCATACAATTAACTAAAACATCACAAATCAAATGCAAGCGATATGCAACTCCCGCAAAGTTCCTCTCCTATTGACTATTCTGAAAACTCGAAAGCTGCATCAATGCGACAAATCTTAACGTCGAATTATTGATAGACTCACCCCATAAACCAGTCCACGGTGTCGCGGAGATATTCAGGTAACCTATCCAGCTTGGCTGATTTCTATGACACTTCACAACAAAATTACGATTAATTGTATTGCTCCACTCCTCATTTACCACTCAACAAACCCAACATGGCTTCCTCAGCTGAAAACTGATTCAAGCCTTTCCCATGATGCAATGTTTGTAGACAAAAGCCCCACAAGGATCAGCTGATTCTTCGCCTAGCAAATCGCAGTCCTCTACGATCGAAAACTGCAACATAATTTTTTTTCTTTTAGTATTGTAACGTCTTTAATTCGATATCAATTTAAAACGTCCCTCTTCTTCTCAGCTTTATATGTCGATTAATTGGCACTCATGTATCACGGATACTTTGTTACATTTTTCCATAAATTAAACACTTGTGTGGTAGTTTATAGATTACAATTTTATTTCCAATTAATAGATAGGGACATGATCACACTACGTACAAGATTCAACAGGGCACCTGGCTTGCTTGATAAGATCATAGCTCCTCACTAGAAGCTACTACAATGTTTATAAACATAATATAAAATTGAAATTTACCACTCCCAAAAACAAATTCATTTAACAGCATTCTAGTCACAAGCTTTTAAATTGTATCACACAACTACATCTGCAATAAATATTAACCCAGTGACAAATTACTGGTCATATAACCTTTTACAATTGCTGATACAGTAAATAAAGGTGATGGCACCTGACGCCAGCAACAAATGCCATACAAATCTAGAAAACTCCATGCATCCAGAAAGACACAGGATAATCTCATACAAAAACAGAAAAACAGTAAAGAAAGATGTCACAGATAAGATGCGCAACTAGTGGAAGAGACTTCGTCTGCTTACACAAGTTTTCATAGTGAGTGGGCCATGCACATATCTACGCCAGTGTCACACATAAACACCACTCTCATTCGAGTGTAAATGGCAAATAAATGTTTTTCCATTTTTTTCACCAAATTTTTCTCGATTTTCCTATTTTTTTCTGCATTTTTATAAAAATGTGCACAGTACATCAACTGTGATAACATTACCAAAATTACACTATAAAATTGCTTAAAAATTGTAACCACTTTCTTAGCAGTGCCAACTCTTGAATAAAATCACACATTACACAAGACACTGGAGTACACTGAATGTTGGTGTTTGCCTCGACTCCTTATACTTCTTGGCATGCTGTAAGTGTTTGGCAATTGTAACTATCACCAATACTCCAGAAAGCTATTCATCAAAAAGGATCCTGAAGAATGCAGATCAGCTGCCTCCTTCACTTCACACATCCAAATTTTAATACTGCTCCCCACTCCATAAACAATCAAGGAATTAACTATCGCCCTCATCCTCCTCTTCAGACTCTGCCTCGTACAGCCAAGTCAGCCACTGGTTCACCTGAAACAAGGATTACCAATTGAAATGGGGAACAAACACCAGCAATGCAGAGGAACACCTGTATCCATGAATTCCTCTTTTTTTACACTGGTTTAAATGTAACTTTAAGTGAAATTACACTTTGATAAAATAGTGCAACAGCAATTAAAAAGGGAAATCAATTATACCCCGTGTCATACACTGACAGGATAATCACTTATTTAAGTACGCAACCAGTCAAATCATTCAAAAGAAATGAAATATCATGGCATGGCATCAATGACAAAGGGACTGGAATTCAGTGAATTTGTTTCAATAATTGGTATGTCTCATTAACATGACAATATGACAATAGAACACCTTATTCACAAAATTTTATTTACATACTTGGAATAGAGCCTTTCCCTTCCCTGGATAGTCATCAGAGATGTCCTCCTTCCATTTCATGAAGGCATCTTCCTCGACTATCTCCAGGTCATAAAGGTAGACAAACCAACGCAGAAGCATCCCTGGAATAAATGGCAGAGAACATTAAACTCATTTCCATTAATGATAGATAATACGCAAAAGATAAGGAGTACTATAATAATCGTCACAAGACAAGATACCTTTGGGGAATTGCTTCGAATAGCAATACACTTGGAGGGCATACACTGCCACAACCTGCAGATTTATTTCATTCTGTAGAAAAGCCTGAAGGACTGGGTTGAACTTCTCCAAAAGAGCTTTCTCCTTTTCCTGGAGAGCCTTGTCAGGTAAAACCCCAGGTTCAGCCCCTTCAGGTAGTGTCGTCTCCTAACATTTGTAAAAACATTTGAGAAGATCAAGGTATTGAACCAGTTTACCTTTTTGATGAGTGTGTGCATACAGAGTCTTCATTTCGAGGTTAAAGAAACTGGACCCATTCACACAATTATAAACAAGGGGCAATGAGCCAACTAGAAAGCCATTTAACAATATTCAAAGCCACCTAGACTAAATCGCGTGAGTATACAATTTGAATTCAACACCAGACTAGTAATTGGGCAACTAGAGAAAACAAACTTACCCATGGATCCATACATTTTAACAGACATGTTACCTCGGACATGTGGACTAACGGTCCTTTATAACTAATGCTAATTTTAATTTTTTTGATTTGCTATCAATAGTTAAGGCCTCATTATTCTTGGGTTGGGAATTGCCCATTTACTCTTGTGCCCTGAACTAATGTACAAGGGTGATCTGAAAAGTTTCCGACCTAACAAAGATAAGACTTTCTGAAATTTTTTGAATCTGCAACTTTTCAGACCATCCACGTATATTTAGGAATGATCTGCAATAATTATCCAGTTAAACGTTCTTGAATTTGTTAATATTAATATTATTAATACAAAATAAATATAAATTGAGTACGTACAATGCAAAGCACAAGCCAATGTTAAGATTGTGACAGTTTACAAACTCAAAAATCCTGATTCTTACAAAAAACAATTTTATTTAAGATGAGAAAATTGCATACCTGAGTTATATACTTCACAAGAACGGTCATTAAAGCATTGATGAACCCAGGAGCCTGGTGATGAGATGGGTCAAGATTCTCTTTGATCCACTTATAGAATGCAGTTGGATTTGGATTAGCCTGGAAACCACAAACTCATTAGTAGAATCAAAATTATCATCTTATCTTTGACAAGGATACTTAATTCCTAAGAATAAAGGATACAAAAATGCTAACTTTTTAGAAAACCAGACTCTCTTAGGTCCCAATGTTCCAGATTACCTGGCTCTGGATTGGCTGTTATATTAAGATCATGAAGCCTTGTTTAGAGACTTGATGCTATATTCATTATTACGAAATCTCTTTCAACACTTCTATCTAAATTTTTGAAAACTTGAGCATTCTAAACAAAAGTTTGCTATGGGTTAATATCTGCATCATCTTAGAACTAATTCAACAATTTAAGTAATCTCTTCCACTATATTATGAAAAATCTTTTATTACAGACTGCTAAGCTCTTACAAGTGATATGTAGTATATTATTACTGAACTAGAGAAATTATTAATGTCCTGTGCATTATTAGAAATACGACTGGTTACTTTTATTATCTTTTCCAGAAACCTTGCGTTGGTACAGCCAGGTTCAAAGAAGAATGAGCACTGGTTATCAAAGTAGTGGCAAAAGGGTAGAGTTGGTTTACAGGATGGTAATGGGTTCACAAGGAGCCAAGTTACTTAGGGTAGAGGTATAATTGTAAACAGGAGAAAATATATGTCCAGTCATTCAATCCGTTGTGTGCTGGCACTCATTTGCAAATATTTACTTATTTTACAACAAACATAATGAAACTCAAGAAATTAATAAAGATTTTTTAGTTAAATATCAAATGTGGGCTTATCACAAGTACCTACATTACTGGCACAATGTCTCACTAATTTCACAGCACATTCTATGTATAAGAGTTCCATTTTTCTCCAAAACCTGAAATAATTGACCAATTTGTGTAAAAAATTTCATTTACACTCAACGCTACAGAAGTATTAATTGTCAAGTGCACAACAGGTGTGGTGCACCATCGACAATTGACATTGAAGTTCTGTAAACATTGAATCTACGCACAAAAAAATTAAATTATAAGGTAAAATACCATTAATAATAATAATAAAGGGGATCATTTTTTTACAATTAAATAGTACTCGTAATATTAAGGAAACCTTTGTGATGCTCAAAATATATTTGACTTGTAGGTGAGAACTTTCGAGGAGTAACAGAAATCCCCCCCACAAGTATCCCTGGCATCTATCTGCATTCAAAATTAACTATGGATGAAACCAAAGTGCAACATTTAGAAATTTTACGATGCCCATAGCAGCTTCAGCTACCACCATTGTCCATTAAGATTTTTATCCATTTCTTCGCAGGTGTAAAATTTTTGAAGAAATTTACCCTCTATCAACATACTTCTACCAAGGTGACATTTTGGTACTTAACTTGCATCTAACAATGACAAGCCCTGGTACTAACAGTAAAATATTAAGTATATTGTGGTAAAACTGGTACCAAAATGTGCAAAACAAACACCACTATAAATTCATTTAAAGATCATTTTAGGAAGTATAAAATAGGATATGTAATGATTATTCCTTTTTAAGTACCAAAAGCAATTTTACAACTCTTATACTCAACTTAAATGTTATTCAATTTCATTTTTACCTTTTTACATGAGCAATTACTTCACATACATTATTTATTTTACCACTAGGATGTCTAATTACATACAGAACACTTTTCATTTTATTCTTCCGTCGAGTAGGCAAAAGAAGCAACAGAAATATTAATTATTTACATGGTTAGGTATCAGAACTTAAATAATTTTAGTCTGCTGTATGTGAAACAAATGCCTTACTTAAAAAATCCCAACCAATGTCAATATGCAGGTGTTCAAAACTCCTCAACTGTATTGGAATAGAAAGATGACGCTGGACGTCAACACCCGGGTCCTATTGTAATAAATTTTTCTGTGAAATCACAAATTTATCATATTTTCATTTCCAATATGAATCAATTTCACAAAGTTATGCCGAAAACCATCAATTACATCAATTTAATCGTTAACTGTAAGTCAAGACGTTACCACCCACTCTGATCAAACTCCAGAAAATGAATTACTTCAGAAAGACTCCTTACCAAGTTTAAGTCCACACATTTCTTTGTCTTAGGATTCAAGGAAAATGATGCCGAAGATAAATATATTAATACTAACAACGGGAAATGCTTACAGTGATTGGGTGGGAGATACAGTCATTGAAAGGTCTGTGTTGAAAGGGAAAAGTTGGATTTACGAATTATATAACTGAAAAAATACAAGTTAAAAACAGTGCAAAATACCTTCACATTAAAAAGTGAATTAAAAATTCAGTAGGGTGGCCTAGGGTATGATCAAATTCCCGATCTGTAAAAAAAAGCATAGCCCCCAAGTCTTTCATATGACATTCACTGCTGACATGGCACTAAGTGCACAGAGGAAAACTTCAGTTTTAGAGAGATAAGAATTGTTCAACAATCTTCTCTATGTACAGCACTTACCTGTGGCTCAATGATTTATTTAATGGACTACCACCAGAAAATTTAATCGCCCACAGGACCAATCGAGTAGTCGCCACATAGACCCCTTCTTGAAATAAACTTAAATTTTCTGACAATTCTTTATTCCCTTCATTACACCATCTTCAAGCACTCCTGTATAAAGTTTATTGCCCCCAGGAAATACATTATGAAACGCATAGGCATACTGCACTGGCATATAAAGATTGCTCAGACCAAACCTCATCCTGAGATTTCAAAGATTAGCATTAACAAATGAACTTTGTCAATAGGAACAAACAAAAAATGACAAGGCACCATATACTCCCGAGTCATACCTATTGCTGCCTTGCTTCAATAGTTTTTGATAACCCAGAAGAAATCAAGAAATGATTTACCAAAGAGGATTTTTAAAACAGTCTCAGAGATCAAGTGTATTTTACTCTAAGGGGTGAGAACCTTTGAATAACAATTCCAATTTTCATCATTGACTCAAATTACACGATTACAATGGCTGAAAAATTATTAAGATTAGGGAACACAAAGTGAATGGACTTTGCACTGTCTTCCAGACTGCCGATGACAAGTTCAAATATTGTCCTTGCATTTTCCTGAGACTATTTCTCTGCCAGTGAAAAAAGCTAGCTACCATCTCATAACCATGCATGTGAAAATTCTTTTTCTCCATGCATGCTGTACCCAGAACAAATACGGATGAATTTATCTTGTAGCCAGCCAGGAACTACAGTTACCTGATTTAAGGAAACAATTCAGCTCAATCCAATCATATACATTCTGAAATATAATTGAAAATTGCCTGAAACCATCACAACCGGGCTAGATAATAACACCCTTGTGAAGGTCAAAGAAGGAACAAATGCTTTAATTGAAGAGCAATTTTGGATGAACAATTCAGGATATGAAATATTATCTACCTATAAAATATATTAAACGAGATACCTTAAAACAGCATTCCTAGGAGGCACTAAGGTATCCTTTCCAAATTGTGTGTCATGATAACAGAAGAGCTTTAGATTCTTGTGAAACATCAAAGAAGAGAGAAGCTGTCAAAGATTCCTAAAACATCGAAGGAGCTTAGTTGGGTAGTTACTGCCTTATTTCCTTGAATCGATATATTCTCAAGACTGCAATATATTTGCAAATAAACTATTGGACATTTGAATAACATTTCCATGATCAAATGATTATCCTATAGATTTATAGATATGCAGGACTTAGGAACCCAAGTACATATACTAAAATCAGAGTTAAGGTTAATTTAATCAGCTGATTTTACCAAGATGCCCACACAGTACATTGAAGCATTGCCACATCATTCTGATAAGCAACTGCAGTTATTGAAACCATTAAAAGAAACTCAAAGAACCCAATTTGTATGCATAGGAGAAACAATGCCTTTGGAAGTATTTCGAGCAGGATTTAGGTATAAAAGTCACATTGAACGATTAAAGTAGATATATAAATTAAAGATTCCAATGGATCTCATTACTTGCACCTTTTAAGAAATCATGCACAACTAATTGGTGATACCATGGAAAATTTTAATTTTTCTAACTATTAATTTTTCCACAAACTGATTTCATTCAAAGAAACTGCAGGAAATACCCACAACTGACTTTTTACAGCCATCCACTAATACCCATTAACCTTTGCCAGTTGTATTGTCATTTTTTTTTATTTTACCTCTGCATCTCAGTCATTATAGAAGGGTTATTAAACGAACTTTTATTTAAAATTTTTAAACCACTATAACATTATCAGTTGCTAATATTTATACACATGATGAACAATGGACTTGCTTCCATCCTCACCAGCACTGTTGACCCACCTTTAACTGCTTCCAAAGTTCAGCCTGGATTCTTAGAAGTGGAAACAGGAAGGTAAGACCCTTGTCTTCCAATATATCTGCCAGCTTCTCTTTGGTCTTATCTATTTCCGGCAGCATATTCAAGAGATTTACCTAAAATTTGCATTTCCATAATCTTAATTTTTAAGGTCTCATTTCTTAATTTACAACAAAACACACAAATTAAAATGGGCCAGTAACAAAGCCACAATATTATATACAAGAACGATCTCTTATGTGTAATAATGAGATTATTACCTTACTGTCATTGAACAACTTCGTAAGTTCAGCTTTCCCTTGGGTTTTGTTCAATTGTTGCAATACCAGAAGGAAAAGTGGGTAATGAGCTCCATTCTCACACATTTCGGCCACCTCAGCAAGGGACATAATTTCCTCAGTTACACCATTTGCTGCAAACCCTAAAATAGATAGGTTGGATAGTCCAGTTCATATCATTCCAGAACAGGCATTCGGGAACAGTCAAAATTAAGGCAACGCCTCACTAAACAAACAGTCACAGAGTCCAAAACTGAAATCCAGTTTGCACTACATGCCCTCAAACTTCCAAAACATCATGAATTATGATTCAAAGAATGATCCCCAAATGTTTAACCACTCATCTGGGTATTTAATTTCTCACTGAGCCCAAATTTAAATTTTTGCTGTAGGAAGGTTAAACGGACATTTCATTTTTTTTTCAGTACTAACATTTTGAGTAGTTGTTTGAACTAATGAAAGTTTGTTGTTTAAGTTTTTATATTAATGATAAACCATGATTATTTAACAAAGGTAAAAATAAAAACAATAGACTAGTTTCACAAATAATGAAAACAATACGGTAGAATTGATGCTGTCTAAGATAAATGGTTTTTTTCAATCATAACAGGGTTTAAAAAAATGGGCAAAATGTTTATTACAACATAAATGTTGGAAAATCAAGGGGCAAAATAGGCAACCACACATTACAAATGTATTTTTAATCTCTATTCTCCTTTAGTAAAAAATTTTCATCCATCAGGGTAACATAAAATTTTCCTTGCCCGGGAAAGAGGCAACATACATTTGTATTAAAGTAAAAAATTTCTAAACAACATGGTCTTCGCTAAAACAAAAATACAAGAATACAACACATGTAGCAAATGCTGAAGTTGTTTTTGCAACAGATTTAGATCCAGTAAAGATAAAAAAGTAAGAACAAAAATACTGAGTGTTAAAAAAAATCTTTCAAACAGCAAAGCCTTCAACAGAATACATGCACAAGCGGGAAAATAAAAAATATTTTTGCATAAAAATCTGAAAAAATATGACAAGGGGCAATGAGAACGCAACCCGCAACACAGACGCAGACCTTCGCTATGAGACTCAGGTCCAGAAAAAAATGCCTGTCGTTCCATCTACCGGACAAAGTGAAGTCATTGCACACATCACAACTGGCAGCAGATAGGTGACGGAATATCCCGGCATACCCATTGAAAATAAATAAAAAAATCGGCGTGACGATTATTACTCGTCATACCCACCCAGGGTTGATCTCCTCATGACGAGTGTACTTGTCACACCCAGACGAGTGGTTAAAAGATCTAAGAGTTTGATATGTTATGAACATGTGAAATTTGATGCCATAATAAGCCTTCTCTCGTTCTCTTAACACTTTTATTAATTTCTATCACTACCTTAATTGGGGAAAAAACAAGTTTACATTAACCAAACAACAATGAGGCTATGCTGTACTTATTCCAAAAAACAATCGTCAGCAGGGATTATTAATTTAAGGACATGAGATATAAAAAGATGTTTCAGGCATGAAATGGTGGAATATCGAGATTAGTTAAAATTGGCAATTTTCCACAAAATAAAATATTTTTTATTTATTAATAAGACCGGTTTCGATGCAACTACATCATCTTCTGGTCCTGTTCTGGTCTGTCTGATCATGTTCTGGTTCACCAGAAGATGTAGCTACAACAAAACCGGTCGTATTAATAATAAAAAAAATTAATTTATGGAAAATTGCCAATTTTAATTAATTCACATGAGATATGCCTCGGAATAGACAGTACTTCAGCCAACGGGGTGTTAATGTGTTCTTCACCTGATTTAATTCCCTTTCATTGTTGACACCAATTAAATAAACAAATTTGACAAGCAGCGCAACAACCCACCCGCAACATATGAGAAGATGCGTGGAATCGCACGTTCCTTATCTGCCATCTGGCCAAGCAATTCCTTGAAGGCTCCTATGAACTGTGCAGTAGTGTAGAGCCCTTCTTTCTTCAGCTTGGACAGCAGGCTGCTCACCAGTTCACGATCAGTATCTGAAAAGTTATAGGAAATAGTCAACACAATTTACAGCCAGAAGATCTGGTCCAGTCAGTGCTCTAATATGAAATTATGACTACCAACCATTCTTCTCTAATGTCTTGTTCATTGTAGAGGTCAGAACTGCAGACATAAACCTGTCTGGAATTTTCTGCTCTTTGAAGGAATTAACAGCTTCATCCATGCTCGAGTTACCCAGGTAATCATCCAGCATGGAATCGATTTTCTTCAAAACTTCATCTTTGCTTGGTCCCTGAAAAAGAGAAGAGAAGTTTTAAGACCCAAACAAGCATTCCTGTACATGCAGAAACATCACAATAGAATTCAGACATCAATGCCATCATGAGACCAATTTTCACTGGCTTCTGGTGGAAACCGCGAATGTTGAAATTGAGTTATCATCATTTTACAATAAAAATGATGAGACTAAGACAAAAATATGCACCTTGTCCTTCTTCCCACCCTTGTTCTTGTCCAATGAGCCTTGTTTAATGAGAATGGGTTGCTCCTTGGCATGCAGAATTGGGGGCGGAGGCTTAGGCGCAAGCAAACTGGGCTGTGTTTGAGGCATCAAAGGCTCCAGGGCTGGCTGCCTTCCTGCATCGGATGAAACGAGCAAAACATTCAGGGCAAGCATTATTATAATTATTCCCTTCATAACGCCATCAGTAAATGTCCATCCCCAACTAAATTAAATTGTGTATCTGCATTAAAGCACACATTTATAACCGAGTAGATTTGAATTCTTGGACTAGGTTTGTTTGCCAAATCTGTGTGGAAAATATACAAACCATGGAGCGAATCGCATATCAAACTAGACATATGGCAAAGAGAATTGAAGTTTCTGAAGGACTGTTTACAGAAATAATGTTCACTAAATGAACACTGTTCTGCAACACTTCCCTTCATGAAGGAACTGCATGTAAGTGTACACACAGATTTGCTCCTCCAAACCTAAGATTACTCATGGATCGTATGCAGAGGTCACCGAACTATGCCAAGACTAATGAACAGGTTGACTTTCAGAACCTTAACACATGAATTAAGTTTATCGACTACTACTACTACTTGTCCCTCATAGCTGTAGAACTGTTCAGAGTAAAGATTTGATGCAGAAAGCTGTTTAACTGAGGAACGGCCAAGTTCTCGCCCCTCCACTAAGCTGCTCGGCTAAAATGCTCTTTTAAAAGAAATAGGCCAACTCAGGATGCTCAGTGCCCTGTTGCAGTCATTCTAAAGAAACTAAACAGGAGAACCAAAAGAGGGATTAACAATCAAAGCCCTTTTAAATCTCATGCAAAGGCTGAGAATTGTACAGATTACCATTATTTATTACCTATAAATTAAATTTATTGTCGAGGTATGAAGGAAAGTCAGCGGGCAATTCATAAAATCTGTTAGGATTGCTGATGACCAGGCTTTAGTTGATCAGTCAGTTGCAAGGGATGGCAAGCATTGCTGAGTAAATTGGAAATTCAGTGCGACAGATATGGGATGAGAATCAATATTAATAAAACAAAGGTTATGCAATTTTCATGAAAGAAAAAGGCTAAGCTAAACATGAAAATAGAATGGCAAAAACTAGAGCAGGTGGAACAGTTTATGTATCTTGGAAGTGTTTTGGACCAACACGGTCTAAGTCGCAGGGACGCAAGGAGAAGAATTGCACTAGGCAAGGATGTTTTTTCAAGGAGGGAGTTGATGACGGGGACATCAAGTAAAGATTTTAAGAAAAAATTCATCAAAACTTTTATATGAAGCATAGTTATGTATGTCACAGAAACATGGTCATGGAAGCAGAATGATAGCAGTAGATTGGAGGCTTTGGAAATGTGGGTTCAGAGAAAAATGGGGAGGGTGAAATAGATTTATATGAGTCCCTCTTATTTACGTTCACCTCTAATTCCCTACATCAATTAGTCACTTCGCCAACAAGGGGAAAGAACATTCTTGATCAATCAGCTACAAATAAACCCGAAAAAGTCTTCAAGGTATAAGTTATTGATAGAATCAGTAAGGCATCAGTATAGGCAACATCTATAGAATTCTTATCTACAACAATATTAACAATTTTGTTGGAATTACATTGCTATATTGTGCAAATAAACATTAGTCACATCACAGTGATTCCCAATAGGAAGTCCACATAAAAAACACCGCTCTTAAATTGATTATTGAAACAAATGCAAGATCACCGATGATAAAATAGCAGGCCATGTTATTAAACAAAAGTTGGGCCTAAATGATTTTGGCCAGATCTGAATTGGTCACAATTTAATTCCAGAAACTTCTTGGAACGGCCAGAGTGGGGTTTGCATCCATTTCTCAATTACATTGGGGGCATATTTTATAAGAGTGCAAAACTGAATTCAAGATGAATGACCCAATTTAAGGTCAAACAACTATAAATATGAAGGAAGGCATCCTTCCTTGCTTTTGTGGTGCCTTGATCAACTACAAAATAAACTAGTTAAAATATCATTACCTCCACCCAATGATAGAGAAGCCTTTGGCATAGAGTTTGGTGTCTTAGGCTTGAAATTAGCTGCTGGTCTGAGTGAAACTTCCTCGAGGTTAGCCTGACTGCCTTGCTGAGCAGCTAACATCATTTTGTTCTTGAAACGAGGAGGCAAGTCATTCTTGCCACTCACTGAAATTAAAGAAGGAAAGAGTTATGAATTTGCAACCTTTTATTCAACTGCAATAAGTAAAAAATGATACTTACTGTTATTAAAATTCTGCGGCTGGTTCTGGTTTTGCTTGTTGTGGTTAGAGAATCCTTGTCGACCAGATCCATAGTTGGGTGGGCCACCGAATTGCTGTCCACGACGAAATGACGATTGAAAGCCATTTCCATACCTACAAGATAACTCAAGGACTTAACTTTGGAGATCTTTCGAAGCCATTTACTTTAACATATAACACCAAATCAGACATTTCATTGCCATCACAGGTCAACCCTCCGGTGGAAACCGCGAATGAAATATAAATACTTTCATCATGCTAAGCATAAAAAAGATTTAGAGCCTTCAACCACTGAGAAGAATAATGAAGCTGGAATATACTCTGAATAGGAATTCTAAAATAACCAAAAATATCAGTACAAATTCCATATTTTACAACAAAAAATGAAATAGTGTTAAGCCATTACTAAAAGTACATTCAAATTGAGTTCGTCTCCGTGTACATCCCAAGTGCATCAAATGATTCTCTGTTAAATCGACTAGTGGTGTATATGTGGTGCTACCTGCCCCAAAGTCTTTCAGTACAATGTCTCCATGAGCATACTATAGAACAGAAGATGAAATACAAGCCTTGATGCACAGTCGTGATGCAACCTATCGCCTATTTAAAAAACATAAAAATGAAAATTCATTTAATTCCCACAAAAAACTGCGCAACAAAACTAAGAAAGTCATTAATAACTCCAAAATCAGATAACCCATAACCATAAACGCAGTATTCAACCCGAAGGTTGGTTGGGTAGGTGATGGTAGAGTTCACCCAGTACTAATCCTGACGGCATGTGAAATTCACACATCAGGGTAGGGGGGCCAGTTCCTTTCCCCGTGCCGGTTATGGTTTCCCAGTAACCGCAACCTCCAAAATCAGAGAGGCCTCCAAATATCTAAACAGCCCAGTCACAAATTTGGAAAAGCTTGAAGCACCTCGGGGTCTGCAAAAATAAAAGCCCATACTCCCAACACACTAACATTTCTCCAGATGATATCAACTGTTTCTTCACAACCCCACGGAGGTATAATGATCTTGCAAAAATAAATTCTTATTCAATGGAAACTGGACCAACTCCAGTTTCTGCAGCAAAGCCCTGCAGGCCATTAAACGTATCAAGTCATTTTCAGATGTAGCTGATGGAATATCAGCTATTCTGATACAAAAATTACTTCCCGATATTCTTCCTGTTATAACTCATGTCTTTAAGTGGTCTATCGTAACTGGAACACATCCCTTGCTATGGAAGCAAGCCCTCATCCATCCCATTCCCAAAAAATCCACACCCACTAACATCCCTGAATACATTTTGCCTCCTTTATCAAAAGCATTCGAGAAACTGTTACATGAACAAATCTTAAAGTTTCTCAATGAAAATGACTTGCTTGATCCTTTACAATCGGGCTTTCGGACCCCTCGCAGCTACCGCTCTCCTTAAAATAACAGATGACATCCATGAATCACAAAGTAGTGAAAATAATGATAACTCTCCTAGACTTTACGAAAGCCTTTGAATCTCGTGACAAAAATATCCTCTAGCAAAAATTTGAATTTTTCTTCCTAGTCTCTTTAAGGGATTTGCACAAACTTAAGTACCCGATTTCTAAGAGTCACTCCACTCACCACATTGATTCACCCTCTCAACCGGCTACAATTACACACACAAGTGTTCTCGTCTCACAAGGCTCCTTTTTTGGACCCTTGCCATTTTCCCTCATATATATGATATTAGTACAGGTATTTCTCATTGCAATTATCACCTTTCTGCCAATTATTTCCAATATATATTACCATTCCTATCTTCTTCATCTACCTAGAATTATTAACAAAATTTCAAATCTTGCGGCTGCTGTTGCTATCGGAGATAAAAAATGTACTGAAAATAAACTCAATCAGAAGTCAGTCCATTACAATCGGATACTATAAACTACATTCTAAAACAGTATCAAGGAACTCCCACTACTAAAATTGCACGTATCTATCAAGCCATACCTAAGGAGAGTAAATAATTTAGGCATAACCATCAATGAAATGTCATCTTAGATTTCTTTTCAATTGCTACCTACAGAAAAATAACCTTATGCCTGCAGTCACTGAAAAGGTTAAAGGGCATTGCTCTCCCTTCTCAGAGATCCTTCTGGTATCCTCTGTTCTCATACCCTATTTTGATTACTGTGATGTATACCTTAAGATCTTTTAGGTAAACTGAAAACCAAACTCCAGAGGACCTACAATTCCTGTGTGTAGTTCATATATGATCTTAAAAAATACAACCCTATTTCCTACTCATTTACAAGAATATCCCCTCGACCAAGAATACCCTCTGTGGTGGTTTACGGGAAATTAATCCACGCCAGGGACCACACACAGCCACACACACACTATCCTGTCTGGAATCCTTCACGAAGCTGTGAGACTTCGTTAAAAATTCCAGGTGGAAATGTAATCCTTCACGAGGCTGTAAGGAAGACCCCGTTAAGGATACCAGGATGTATTACAAGCACACACTCTGTGACTATCCACGAAGGACGAGCACAGACCAATCACACACACTAGCACTCAAGAAGCACACACACACGCACTCAAAGGGCCCAACTTCTGGGAGAATCTGAAACGATAGAGCGCAGACGAGGATAGCGTCGACGCTATGTGTCGACGATGTCGACGATGATGTCGACTATACTTATTTATGTGAATGAATGTTATTATACATTTTATGGCTAATAGAACATATTTATGTGATGATGGGTTAAATGACAGGGACCATTTTGTCTCAATCTCACCCAAGAAATCTGCTATTATTCAAATTTAAATTTCATGAAAACAAATACAAATTTTGCATAATTCCTGAAAGATGAAGTTGTAATTGCTATAATTTTTTCAAAGGTCATATACCAGTCTCCTAAATTCAGTTCTTATGAGGCGCATTCTAAGAATACCTAAGAAATCAAAGAAACTTGGATTTTCTTCCGACTTCATCTTCTCTTTTATCCAAATTCACATACCACTGACAATGCAGTGAAAAGAACCTCAAGATGTGGACACATGAAATTGGCATTTACAGACTCCATCTATAACTTGGTAAAAAACTTGGATCACATCAGGTATTTTCTTCAAGTGTAAACTATTATGTATGAAAAATCACAAAAAATACCAAAAAGCTTGGATTGTCATAAGAAAGAGATTCCTTAGAAAATATACTTAGAATGAAATACACATACCCATTGATCAATTAACTATATCCTTTTAGGTACTAATTATTAATATCAATTAGCCTTACCCAGCCACGCCAAATTTTTAACCTCGTTGGGATAAACCTATTTTTTTGCCAATAAAGTACTGTTATTTTGCCAATGGGTGGATTTCTTAACTGAGGTGATCAAACATGTCAGGTTGCTTGCATTATATATGGAACAGTTAACAATTTTACTTTGCACAACATGACTGATCCTATGCCTCCAGTGACCAAGGTTTTTTAAAATAAAAGACTGCTTTTATCCTTGGAGGCCAGTTTTTACTTCACTTTAGAGTCCAGTGCGGGAGGCTTTCAAAAACAAGATTGAAAAGTCAAACAAGCAAATCACAACAATATGAAAACCATAGTGTTCACAGCCTCACACCAACTATATAAGAGTCTCTTTGCTCCACGTACCCATAGAAATCCTGTGAGGAGACAATTCCAGAGCCAGATCCAAGATTTATCACGCCAGGATTCACTGGGCCACCATCCCAGACCTCACGGCGAGTGCTCATAGGATAGCAGAACAAGTCCACATGGTTTCCACTGCCTCCAAGGTGGCCCATGCCTCCCATCCCATCTCGACTCCCCATTCCACCACACCCCATGCGCTGGCTCTGTGACCCCATGTTCGACATGTAACCTCCACGGTCTCTGTGATCATCACGAATCTGTCCAAAAGTTGAAACATTATTAAAACTACCACAAACCAAGCAGGACAATGACAAATGTGGCAAGCTGGCTACTTACCTCATTGATGAGCATTGGTCCCTCAATGTTGGTAGCCTTGCGAGGAATCCAGCCATTCATGCGCAGCTCAATAGTGTCACGCAGCATAAAACGGATGCGAGTGGGCAGATTTGGATTTTGAGCGAGCTTGCTCAGGCGAGCAAAATATTGGCTCACCAAGCTCTTGCCCCTTTCGGACTCCAGAATCTTACCACAAGTCTTCATTATTTGACAGAGGCATTCAAGATCTTCAGCCATGTCCTTCACCTCACCTTTCTTTTTCTTGTCCAACAGTGCCATACAGCACTCGTGCAAGATACTCTCCCGTAATATTTCCAGCTTTCCAAGTTCCCCAATAAACTGAAAAGTTACAAAGGACCGTTTTAAAATTTGAGATGCACAAATATTTTTGGCCAGTTTATTGGGAACATAATATTGAAATTCTATTCTCACCACCAACATTGGTTTTATAATCCAGCTGTAGAGTTACAATAGTCATGTCTGTGAGCACAATGTTTTCCATGCACATTTTACACTAATTAAAATAACAAAAATTAAATTTTTTAACATGTAGAGAATTGCTCTTTGACAAAGTCAACAACCTGCCTACAATAGGTAGATTAGTAATGATTGGCACACGACAGTGTCCAAAAGGGCTCAAGTTTTGGAAAGTACCTTTCCACAAACATTCCCAACTTTTCCAGCAGCTTAAAGGTAAATCATGCGAGACAGCTTTTGTGTTTTGCTCATGATATACTTACTTCAGGAAAGAGAATGTTTCAGTAGAAGCGATTTTTCTAGAGTATAAGAAGGGCTTCAACTAAGGACCTCAAAGTTAACTTAGCATATGACCTAGATAAATATATTCTGGGTTGGATTAGAGATTTTTTGAGTGGTTGAGTACAAAGAGTAGTCATACATGGAGTTAACTCAAATGAAGTATTATTTACTTGTGTTTGTCAGAAAAGTTTTTATCAGACCTCTTTTATTCCAATTTGACATTAAAAACATTGATTCCGTAGTCACTTGTAAGAAACCTTTATTTGCCAGCAGTGGTTTACCATGATCCTGAGGAAACAGCAGCTTCGTCAGATGACCTTAATGCTGTACAATGCTGATACGACACTTTGCAATTAAAAAGTGCCCGGAGCTGAATATTTGGGAAAGAGCAATGACCCTCCCTACTACTGCATCAGGAAAACCAAAATGGATTTTGTAGACTCAAAATACTTTGGCATCACCCTCACCCATCTCCTGGGTGAAAAACATGAAGGGAATATTAGACAAACTAACAACAAATCAGAATTTATTAAAACAGGACTGGATAAATGTGATGAAAAAGATCAAAGAGAAGACCTTTTGCTAGTTAGGTCTCATTTAGAATATTCTATTAGTATGAGGGATCCTCACGACATCATATTGATTGGCGAGTTGGATCACTTGCAAGGTGGAGGAGCCAGTTTTGTAAGCCTTTGTTGTGATACTTAGTAGCGTATCCAAAATATTTGAGGAGCCAGGTTGGGAATCGCTCATGGAGCAAAGGTTAAATTACAGATTAAATCTCTGGCATAGATTGGAATGTCTCTTAAGCAGGGACGTTAAAAATTATTTCAAGCTTCTTGGTCTTTGTGTATCTCAAAACCTTCATAGACCCACTATTACCCCAATTATACTACGGTAAGCAATAATGACAATAAAATTAGAGATTTATTGTAGAAAAAATTTAAGAAGTCATTTTTACCATGAATGATAAGGGATCAGAATAACATTAACCGTCCGCAGTAAAAATATTAAGGTCAACATGAGTCTTGTGTAGTCACCCCCTGCCTCATACCCTAGCAGTGGCTTGAAGGGTAGCAAAAATAAAAATATAACTTTGGTTGGAGAGTTCTGCCATCTTCAAGCCAAGGTCTGAATGTTTCCAAATCCAGGCGCAGAAATATGTTTATTTAAGAAAGCTGATATGGATAAGGTGAATTAGACAGGACACCAATCAAGATGGATTCTGAACATTTTGATTGGTGTTGGAATGCCCAAAACTATGATGAACTTCAGGCAAGCAAAGTAGAAAAATATCGGAAAAGAAAGAAATACTTAGTTGTTCCACATATATTTTTATTAATACGACCTAGGTTTCGGCTTACAAAGTCATCTTCAGGCAGACATGCCAACTTTCAAAAATGAAAAATCAGCAGGACATGCCAACTTTCAAAAATGAAAAATCGGGAGATTTTTAGAAGTGTATCACGAAGTAATCACTTAATTACCACAATATTTGCATGGCACCTTAATCCCTTTATGACACTTTGCCAATTTTTAATGAATGTCACACTTTATTAACATGTTAAGCTAAGTACACAATTTGAACAGTTCATCAAGAACGTAAGAAGGAAAAATCGGGAGTCTCCCGCTTAAATCGGGAGAGTTGGCATGTCTGTTCCGGTAAAGAACAGAAGACACAGAGCTTTATATAGTGGATAGAGAACTGGAGAGGGGAGGTGTTTCAGAAGAGGGAGGAGGGGAAAGAGAAAGGGAAATGGTGTGTAAGTTTGGGGGGAGGGGGCGAAGACGGTTGTGTATGGCGTCGGGGTGGGAGATTAAGGTTGGGTACTGCTTCTGGGGGGGAGAAGGGCTGTGGAACAGAGGGAGGTCCAGGAGGGGGGAACGGGAGGAATAAGTTAGGTCATTAACTAGAATACCTTTAAGGTAGAGTAGAAAAAAAAGTTTAGAAAGAGTAAAAGAGTAGAAAAAAAAGTTTAAAGTAGAAAAAGGATAGAAATATGATGGAAAGAAAGGAGAAAGAAATTGTGTGGAATTTAAAAACGTGTTCATTGTAGTATCATATTATGATAATTGTTTCGTTAAGAAGCACGGAAATGTATAGTTGAGCTGTTGTATTGACAGAAAAAAGCTACCTTATACAGTAGAGTAAGACTTCTAATTAAAATGGCAGCATTCAGGCGATCTTCAGTTAAGTAAATAATCAAAGAGTTGCACAAATACAGTACATAATTTAGAATTCTACATGGACACCTGGTGCTATTTTTCAATTTCACAGAAATGAATTTCCTTCTATGTTAAAAACCCCAAATAAAAAATTATCCAATTTTGAAGTTTCCATGTATATAATTTAAGTAACTATTCATAGATACAAAAGTACCCATGAATTGATTTTATGTTACTTCTTGTTGTATCATCTTAAACAATCCACCTTTTACAGCTAATTCAAAACTAACCAAGATACTCTAAACCAAATCTGCATACATTTGCCCCCTTCAATTTCATCAGAAGTGTATTCTTTTCCTCCCCCACACATGATTGCCCAATGCTTAACCCTAAACAACCATGACCTCAACTCTAACAGGTCCAAACTTCTTGGCTCGTCTAAGAAGTTTGTTACCTGTCATTCACTCTGGCAGAAAAATTTTATAAATAGCTTCCAGGGGCACATTGATGATTTGAGGATGTTTTAACACTACTCTAGGAGCTACGTGCATTTCTGGGATATATTCCTGCTGGATTCAAAGCTGGACCGTATGTATTAGTGAATAAATTTTTAAATTGAGTCTTTCAACCCATTTCTGTAAATTATGATATTGAAGCTAGATGAATACGACCAGAAGTTCCTGGTTATTGTTACATAAGAATCTAAATATCTAGTAATTGTATTTTAATCCTTAGGCTAATGGGATTCAAGGCCTAAAGGTATAATATTAATAAGACCTAACATTGCCATGGGTAACTTTATGTAGCTTTTTTTTAAATGAATGTGGAAATGTCAGCAGAATTTTAGTCCTTGAAATTGGCTGAAAAATTAATGCTTAAATGCACAAATTAGGAGCTCACAACCAATATGGAAAGAGCCTCCTTAATTGTCACAAAATCATCGATGCTCCTATGTGTAACACATACTTTGAATTTAAGTGCCAACTCTGCCAATATCCTTCCACAATTATAGTAATATCCTTGATCCAATGAAAACATGAATACTGTACGAGAGGGTAATTAAGAAAAATATTTCCGAGCATTACCTCAGGCTGAAATTCTTAGTACTTAAATCTCACTAATGGAAACAATCTGAAAAAAATGTACATCATCAGAAAATTAAAATTATTTTTCAGATTGCAATGCCATGCATATCACAAAAACCTAATACTGAAATGTGCTTCACTGAAGGTGCCAAATGCTCTTAATGGGAAAGGGTAAATAAATGTAGAATCATTACATACATTGTAATGTAGACTCATACATACAATGCAAGGAGTAGCATTGACCAACATATGATTTTGTAGAAATATTTTCAAAATGTATTATTAACACAAATCATCATGAGCATTCTGATCACAAATGTAATAAAGCTTCCGCAACATCACCACTCATCCCTAAAATTTAGTTAAAAAGTTACCTTCATTTATCAATAGGTTCAACCAAATTCATTATATTATTTTCGTATGGTGTTGTACTCTCTTAATTAGGTTTTTTAATTGCACATCTGCCATGAATGTATGACAATTTGGGTTATAGGATTTGCAATTATATCTCTCTCTCAGTCAGCATCAGGAGAAATCTTACCAATTTTATGAATAAAGGCTTTCGAAATTAGATTTCATGAAATTGACAAAAACTGGCTTCACAACAAAGTTTCACATTTCAACTTGCCCCTTCTAGATATTGGAAATTATTTAATGAAAAAAGATTCATTAACTGAAAATTTTACTGGTGTTGTGTTGGGTTCTTTGAGGATGTTTTTAACTCCAGAGCTTATGTAGTAAGTGCCTTCACTTTATGTTAAGAGCATTACTACTGAAAATTGAGGGAACAAGATTGCGACTAAACCAATACTGATTTAAGTCTTCCCATCTTATTCCTCCCTCATACATTATCTTTAATACAACCAATAAAAACTCATGAATTCTTTAACTGAAGTTCTTTAAGGATATTATCTATCCCCAGATTTAATTAATTTGATTTCCTTGAACTCTCTATCTATTGTAGTTGAACCCAAGCTACCCATACTGAAATTTTAATCTAAATCCAAATTCCCTGACCAATTACCTCTAGGATACAGCACCTCTAAATATGCTCTCCACCTCTTTAAAATCCAGTCTTGATTGATTACTAATTCATCCGCTCAATATTTGATAGCCACCAAAGATTTTTCCTTCATATTTCCTGTGAGGCCTTCCACTTTCTCCTTGAGTGCTTGTCCTAATTTACCCTACCTCTGAAAGCTCTCCATATCCACAAACTGTCACTACAGTTCTCCACCTCAGTCAAGTGCTAACCCCTTTTTACCCCATTCCACACAATTATGTGTTTACACTCTTCCATTTCCTTCTCTCATTTCCTATTCAACTTATCATGACTGTCTTGTCCTTTTCATATTTACTGTTCCTTTTGTGCCACTTTTTCTTTAGTGGCTCTGGTATTCCAATTTATAAAAAATGGTAATCAACCCAATGGTCAGTTTGGTAGGTGATGGTGGAGTTCACCCAGTACTAAGCCCGATGGCGATTAGGGCAGGGAGGCCAGTTCCTATTCTTGTACCAGTCATGGTTTCCCATGATCTGGTACTAGAAAAAATTATACTGCTTGGGTGGAGCTGATGGTGCCCATATACATCATTTCTACAACATCTACAATACACAGCATATTATATCAGAATTACATCTACACAATGAAAATCAGTGGACTGGTTTCCTGTACCTCCATGTTCTTCAGAAAACAATCATACAGTCATAAAGCTTATTCCTTGATGCCTACAGTAAAATTTCTGAATATTATTGACAAACATTTGCTGCAGATTTACAAAACCTATAAGGATCTTTTTCACAATAAATTTAAAAAACAGTTCTTCCAGTTTCCGATACTTATAAACCAACATGCTATCCACTTTCAACCATTTACACACCGGAATTCGCTTCAAAATTTGTTTCCAGGTAGACTAGATAATTGCTTGACAATCTCCAAGGTTACTTAATAGAATACTTTAATGTGGTAAGAGGTTTTATGAAAGGCCTGACACTGAGCAAGCAAGCTTTATGAAATTAGCGGATTTATAAATGACCTCTACAATTGTTTTTGGACTTAAGTGCAACAGGCAGTGACATGTCCCTTGTACATGGCCAGACCACATATTTCATGGGACCTACTCCACAGATGATTCTCTCTTCTCACAGCTGCAGAATACAAACAAGTCTTCTGCAATGAATAACTTGTCATATCACCTTTCCACTTGATGAAATTAAGTTTCAGTAAAATAAATTTCCTCAAATGGAAGAGTGCTATGATAAGTTATTATTGTAGACTTCCACACATTACACCCAAAGCTACTCAATAAGTCTTCTGCACTAGCAATACAACTGGCTACTCAGACATTCCAAAGCCATCATCAGGATTCAACACCCTCTGGTGGAAACCACGAATGAATTCTAAAAACATCATCATTGTAGCCAAGATATAGGTCTACCAATAACTTCAAATAAACAACCATAAAATATATCAGCATTCAGCTACCTTTGGTCAAGGTAGGAGATTAACATAGCCTAGGAGAAGGTTAAGGGCTGCCCCAATCAAGGAAGCACATTTACTGTGGCTCTACACACATCAGGAACATTAATAATTCAGAAAAAATGATAACATATTTTCAGAAAATTATGTGCTTTAGGAGACTGCTACAAATTATAGCATTACACCTGTGTAAACACAATGCATGTTTTCCTTATTACAAGAAATTATAAGAATTTAGCATTGGTTCTCAATGAACATGTAATTCACACTAGTTTAATCAAATCAAGAGAGAGAATATTACCTGCTAAATTTAGAAAACTTTCATATCAACATTTTACTGATTCGTGGTGTCTATGAAGAAAATCTGGCCAGAAGATTTTGTGAGATTGGTGTTAGTTCCTATTCCAAAAAAGGCAAAGGCTACATCATGTGAGGATTACAGAACAATAAGTTTGATATACCACGCAGCTAAAGATTCTAAGGATCATCAACAAAAGGATAGAGTAAGGCAAATGATTACTTATGGGATGATCAGTTTGGGTTTAGGTGAGGAAGAGGTATGCGTGATGCCATTGCAGTAATGAGATCACTAATCGAGAGGAATATAGGATACAATCAGGATGTTTTTACCTGTTTTGTATATTTCGAAAAATCGTTTGATAGAGTGAATTGGGAAAAATTCATGCGTGTATTGCAGAAAATAGGAATGGATTGGAGGGACAGGAGACTGATCCGCAACCTGTACATGTCTCACACTGCTCAGGTGCGAGTGGGGAACGGAGAGTCCGGATGGGCAGTGTTAGGAAGAGGGGTAAGGCAGGGTTGCCCATTGTCACCGGTGCTGTTCAACGTATATGTGGAGGAAATGATAAAAGAGGCATAGGAAGAACTGGAGGTAGCAATGAAAGTCGGAGGGGAATTCGTAAAATCGGTTAGGTTTGCTGATGACCAAGCATTAGTTGCTCAGTCAGCCAAGGGGTTGCAAACATTGTTGAGTGAATTGGAGGTTCAGTACAATAAATATGGGATGAGAATCAATGTTAATAAAACAAAGGTTATGCGATTTTCCAGAAAGAAAAAGGCTAAGCTAAATATTAAAATAGGCGGGGAAAGAATAGAGCAGGTAGAGCAGTTTACATATCTCGGAAGTGTTTTGGAGCAATACGGTCAAAGTGGTAGGGACGTAAGGAGAAGAATTGCGCTAGGAAAGGAGGCTTTCTCAATCAGGAGGGAGTTGATGACGGGAACGTTGAGTAGGGATGTAAAGACAAGACTCGTAAAAACTCTGATATGGAGGGTAGCTATGTACGGCGCGGAAACGTGGTCACTGAAAGAGGAGGATAGACGTAGATTGGAGGCTTTTGAAATGTGGGTGTGGAGAAAAATGGAGGTGAAATGGACCGAAAGGAAAACAAATGAGGAAGTACTAGAGATGGTGGATGAGGAGAGGGGTTTGTTGAGAGAAATCGTATGGAGGCAGGAAAAATGGATGAAAGGTGTATTGAGCGGTAGTGGAATGTTGAAGAAGGTAATAGAGGGGAGAATGTTGGGCAAGCGAGGTAAAGGTAGGAACAGGATAGGGATGTTGGACAGGATGAAGGGAGGAAAGAAGTACACCGAGATGAAGAGGGACCTGATATAGATTAGTTTGCTAGGTGGGGAGTCACAAAGTGTTTATTTGATAGTTGTGTCCATCCAAAAACCTACCTTAACTGGTAGATGACCTAATAATAATCAAAATTTTGTGGAAAACTTAAAAAACTAGTCAATTATCACAAACTTACATTATTATTAAGTAATCTACCGGTTAAGGTAGGTTTTCGGATGGACACAACTATCAAAGTACAATTTTAAATCCACAACTACTATCAGCATGTCATTGCTGTCAAATTGAAATTTACCATGATCAAATCCAAATATTAGCATGATAGGCATGGGAAGAGAATAATGTACACAAAATTGATGAGATTCTCAAAAGAGGACTTGGTTCTCCTTCAAAACTGGAGGGCATAACCAGAGCAGGTAAACAATTTATCCATTTTAGAAATGTTATGGGCCAACATGGTCACAGTAGTAGGGTCATTAAAAGTAGGATGTGTCAGGCAAAGAGACTCCTACGAGGAGGTAGTTTACGATGGGGATGTTGAGTAAGGATCATAGGAAAAGATGGGTGTAAACAAGGAACACCACCGTACAGCAGAGAAATTTTTAGTGGTCAGGGTAAAATAGATAAAGGAAAACAAAAACAAGGAATAGTAGGGCAAGAGCAACAGTTGTAAAGAGAAATCTGAAGGTGGTAGAAGAGAGATGCAAAGCAATGCCAATGGAATACTGAAGACTGTGATAAAGGGGAGAATATTAGGTAATGAGGTAGGTATAGGAAAAGAATAGGCTAAGAAATGTAATTGTACCCGGACTGTGTCTATGGTTGAATACCTACCTTCAAAGTACCCATATTATTTTATACTTAAAAGACAATAAATGTAAATCTTCTACAAACAAGATGCCCTCAAATTCTGTCATTTAAGAAATTCATGGGCAGCTTCAGGTAAGTACATATACATCAATCGGTTGTAAAAATTTAGTTTTATGGAACTTTTCAAGGGAGAAAATAAAGCAAGCTTTCTGTGTGGTGGTCCATTCCCCACGCTTACTAAAAAATAAGAAATATGCCAGACAAAAAATACCCAGATAAATAAAGACTTCCTCCATGCAATAACCCATTACTCTCTGATGCAGAATTACTGATACTTATGCAGAGTGCAAGGCAAAGTCACCACCGACATGAAAAATGGCTACTCAGACACTCAAAAGCCATCTTTGGGATTCAACACCCTCTGGTGGAAACCACGAATGAATTATGACAAAACATCATCATTGTAGCCAAGATGTGGTCAGGTGGTCGCTTAGTTTTAGAAAGTTAACTTAGAAAAGATACATCCCTGGGAAGGTCTCATTTGCACTTCTGATCCCTAGTAAAAAGCACATTCATATAGCATAGCATGCAGCACTGATAATAAATAATGCATTATATCTTGGCCCACTGCACTGCGCTACATTGGCCCACAAGGGGAATCAGGTTGGTGCAACGAATGGTGTTCTGGCTTTCTACCAAAGGCTGGAGGATCTCTCGACAGTTTTGCTGAAGTGTGTGCTGACATCCTGTTTATCTCTTGACCGCCACTAACCCATTCCTTTGATACCAATCCAACCATTACACAATTATCCACCTTTGCCTAGTGACATAAATTACCCCAGCGATCAAACTCCTCCCATAATAACTACTACCACTGAACCACAATTTATAAGGCATTACTAACTTAACCACAGACAATGAATGAAAGCATTGAGATTAAATTGATGCTCTGCATTAGAATTTAACTGAATAAACATGAAAAATTACCAACCTGAAGATACTGAACAACCTGTTTATGCAACTAGGGTTTCCCTTTGTGTGTGAAAGAAATTGGTTCCTAAATTTTAATTATATCTCAGCCTTATAGTCTTAACCCATGGACCACCACTAAAGCTAAACCATTATCCAAAATCAAAACAATTATATTGTAAATTCATTCAGCATTGGAAAATAACCAAATAGCTTTCAATGTACAATAATAAACCTAAAAATTACATTGATTGCTAGTGAAGAGACAAAGCCAAGACAGTAAGAAGTAAAGCCTTCTAGTTTTTCATAGATAGGGTAAAAATACAATAAGTGCATAAGTTAGGTCCAATTTGGATGAACTTTTCATGAAAATTTTGAGTTCAAAAACATATTTTAGGAGAAAATGTACTGCTTTCACACATGGAAGACAGCACATTTTTGAGATTTGGCTCGAAATCGACATTTCAATTCATTCACTTCAATGAGGAGCTGCAATTAAACATTCTTCTCCAGCTACTACAACATTTACAAATGTCTATTATGATTTATATGACAACAGATTAGCAGTTTCTCCGAACATTGAACACAGCCACTGCAAAATTTGTTGGTCCCCAATTGTATGTTAAAATGTAACTTTCAGGGCATCAATTAGTTTTTTTTCAAATTCCATATTCACTAAGCATGACAAAATCAAAGTCACATCTTTTCAAAGCATCTGGAATTCCAGATAACCACAGACTACACCCCAATGAAGAAAACTGTCCATGTATGAAATAATAGGCCCATAACACAAATTAAGCCCAGTTACAGCCAAATAGAGAAAATGGTCAGGAAAAGGCACTGGTATAGTAATAATTACAGTTAGAATCAATTTCAACAGTGCCCCATTTCAGGAATATAACTAAAATTTAAGCTAAAACGATGAAATTAGCGCATACTTTAGGCTGCCCATATATGTTAATGGGCTGTTAGATAACTGCATGACTACGACTACTCCATGTTAGATTATTTAATGGAACAAGTATCTGAAAACCACAAAGATCATCTTTTGAAGAAACTGAGCAAATCAAATATTAATGTTACATTATGATCCCTAAGCAGCAGCCCTTGCTCATCTGATGAAATGTTGATAATACATCAGCACACTGCAATTTGAGGCAGGAAACTGCAGCATTAAGAAGTAATGAGAAACAACAAAAATTTTATTTTTAAAAAACAATATTTTGCTTGCTGTCATGCAGGATTTTAAAAAGGACTATACGAGTAGTTTTTTTCTTTTAGATGTTTGGTGATACAGGATTTTTCCTGCATATCGCTTTATAAATAAGCTAAATGTTACGTTGATGTGCATAGTTAATAGGGAAGGGCAGTGAATTTCCGAAGAGTGGGGGTATCCACGTAAGAAAATTACCAAGTTTTGCTAACCCTCCCATTACCAGTTTTCTACGTCCTTGAACAAACTGGTACAGTTCACATCCAAACAAAAATATTGGACCCCGAGTAAGGCTACCTATTTCTGAGCATTTTTAAGGCTTATACTTCATCTGGTTTTGGATCATACAATGCTGGCCCATTTTTGAAATGCCTTCCCGAAAAGCACTTATTGCTGTTAACACACCAACATCCAGCATAAACCTTCCCCACATTAGCAGGAGAGTGTAAATAGATTCAAATATTACCATGGAATAAAACCAAACAAAATAATATGAATATGCAGTCCTTGAATTTATTAGGCAGAGAGATGAACCTATGAATGGAAGGAGGGAACATGGAGGGGACATGGACTGGAAACCCAAACCCATGATGCTGAAGAGTTATTCCGACATCACAAATCCAAGATTTCAATGTTAACACCTTCCTTTACATCCCAAAATAGCGGCAAATAATATTTTTAAATACTGACAGGTACAATCATGCAAGTATGTACCAGGCAACATAGTTTTGAGCAAACATAAGGCTCGATAAAGGAAAATGAATTACCTTGATGTTCCCAAGCATCTTCTTCTTAGCAATTTGCCTTCGCTCTTCCTCCTCTGGTGTGAGTGGGGTGTCTCTTTGGTCAAATTGTCTGGATGCATCCGAGCTGCAAGAAGCATTTAGCTTAATTAAATTACACTCTTCACCAACTCATGAAATACATAAATTTTAAGTTTCAGTCAGTCGCAATTACACTATTATATATTCTCACCGTCTTTCAAATTCATCTTGACACTTGTTTAGTAGAACGTCTTTGAAACTGCATTTACCATTAGGTGTCTCAAGGTTTGGAGCATCCTCTGCTAGCCGTTTGCACAGCCGTGCATACATAGAACTATACTTCGGCTCATCGAGGGCTTTTTCGAAAATCTACATTAAAATAGCATTGCATTGAATAGCAGAAAAAATCAGATGTTGCATTTCTACATAAATACTTAGAGTTCCTTTTCATAAACATCACCTACCAGCAAAATGACTCCTTTAAGAATCTTGCTAGAATTTAGTCCTGCATGTTGTACTAGGTCATTACTCAGCTTCTGAAAATTTTCTGGGGTAAGTTTGTTGAGAATTCCCCGCACCTTGGAAAAAAGGGCTCATAAGCACAACTTCATGTTCATAAGCACAAAGAAACGAAATAAATTACCCTCGCAAAACAATTACCTGGCGAAAAACGAGGTCATTCTGATCTTCTTGGGTAAGTGCATCTCGTCTAACAGTAGAAGGAGGTATCCATCTGCGCTTGCTTGTGGACAGGGAACGGGGATCGTCCCTGAACGAAGGAAATTAAAGTCGAAAATTGGTTGAAATTGTTCAGATAGAAAGCATTTCATACGAAATTGCATGAGCGTTTCGACTAGGGTAACGAAAAAATTAACCATTTAATTAGTTTGGGGAATAAGTTTGTGTTTGCTAAATGTACAATTACTGCATTGCTCCGGTTAAATTCATTCGAGTTTTTACTGGGAAAATTAACGTTGTAGTAATAAAGTTATTCACAACTGCTGACCTTCCTCCCGCGATACGAGAAGCACCCCCCTGTCCTCTCTGCCCGTCCGTCGTTGCTTGTTGGTCGGCCCCCAAACGATAAATAATTATATCTCAGGAATGGGCACGGGGAGCTGAAAGAAACAAAATCAAAATTAGTTTTCCTTTTCCGACATCGAGTTCAGACATTGGTGAATAGATGACTAAGCGTGTGCCTCCAAATCGCGTAACCCGAAAAATGGCACTTTCCGAGAAACATTTGAGTCAAGAGGCTTATTAATATCGGCCTAAGCGCACCACTGACGATATAGAAAACTCGTAAGTGGTTTCAATTAGGCCCTAGTGATACGGGCAAGAAATTAAGTTGCGAGGAATCAACAATTTAGACCAGCATTTTTTATGTACGCACGCCGTAACTACACGGTAACAAATTTCACGTAAGACGGCGAGAGCAGCCATCTTCGTATTGGGTTCCGCCATATTGGTGTACTACAGAACGTAAATTAATGGTGCCATGCCACCCACTACCTTCAAAATTCGACAAGAGAAAAAAATAAAAAATATTTTAACCTTTCCATTCAACAGCGAATTTCATGATCGACTCTCGCATCTAATCAATACCAGCACACTAGTCTTGCACGAATACAATTAAAATTCCGTTTGAGCTATTGCGTACTACAACCGATCATACTTAACATTTTATATTGCAAATTAGTTTGGCCAAAATATGCGATTCGACCGGTGTGAAAAAGTACATACATAGGTCTAAATGATACGTTAATCGTTGCGACGGATGCCAAATAATGATTCCTTCTTTACGAGTAACCCATTAACTAATTAAGAGCATGGACGTTTGGTAGTACTTACAATTTTGGAGAACAATCTACATCTTAACGTGGTTCATACAACACGGTGATGAAATAAGTATAATACAATTTATTATCCGAAGTAGTGCCACTAACTCCGTACACAACGATGCAAGCGGACCAAACGAATGCCACGACCTCGGACGGCAATGAGGTGACATACTGCCTTGCGATAGCTACAAAAATACCTCCGACACCGCCGTAAATTTTAACTCCTGCTTTCATGAATTGAGATGAAAATACAAGGGAAAATTATTTCTAGGATCTTACGAATGAAATAATTCCGTTCACACTCCAGACACTGAAAACTTAAAAGAATAAAAATGCTTCAAGTTTCCATAAAAGCATCTGGTCCCTCGCAAAAGAGAGAGAACGAAGTTCACCCCCACCCTTAACACAGACACCAACGACAACCGCTCTGACAAAAGGAGAGGAAGGAAGGTCAAAAACCCTTTCAAGGCTACTCTCATCCCACCAACGCTTCTTCCGTCCCATCGTCCAGGAAAAGTTAATCCCTCGGAGTGATGACCTCGAGTGCTGCATTGTATAGCATGGAAAATTTTCATGAAAATTACCTGTTGGTAATCGGTCAATTCTTAAGCAACGAACATCTGAAGACAATATGGCACATTTAATTCTTTACTAAGTGCCCGCTCTTAAAGAGTTCACAATCTTCAAAATGGCTGCGTGCCTTGAACTCATAAATCGCCATGCGTTTGAGTGGCCAATTGGTTTCCCAGCCTTGAAATGAGGAAGTACGGAACGGTAAACATTAAATATAAGGAGTTTACTCGGTCCGCGATACCTACTTTCAAGATTAGGCTTCTAACACTGTAACAACGTAAAATGTACCACTTTTGGTGTACATAATCATAGTACAAATGTCTAGCTACTGCCGTTCAGGACGACGATATTCTACGCTATTATGAATACGGCATAAGATCCTAGTACTTCTGTGTCTCCCGTCCCAAAAAGTTCCCGTAAAATTTGAGTTCATCAACCGCCACCATTCTCGAGCTTGGACCTTGATGCACGTGGTCCGATGTCGAGGGCATCGCCCTCTAACAACCAACGAAACTACGGGCTATGAATCACCGAGCCATTGGCATCGACCCTAGCTGGTGCCCCTATTGAACCCAGCAAAAATGGAGAAAGGATACTATTGACGTTTACTTTTAATAACATTTAAATTTATTTAAAATGTAATTTAATTAGAATTTAAAAAATGCACAAATATTGGCATTACTAGATTATTTTTCTCAGAAAACCAACTACACTACTACTGTGTCCACTTTCGGCACAGGTAACAAGATTGGCAAATCTGATTACTCGCTTTTCTGTAAGTTTAATACAATCAACACCCACAAACGCTATGGTTGCTCTAGAGTTATTCTCACTCTCAAATCCCTAAGAGGCAGAACGAGAGAAGTACGATACATATTTCCTGCCCAAAGAAGCCGTATTCCGTGAACAAATGTCCGTCATGGACAGCCGAGGGCGTGGGCCAGCAAAGGAGTGTAATCTGGCGTAATCGGCAAATGTAGAAGTAGGTGAAGGCTGAAGCAATGACGATCTATATATAGGGCGTGCCACTTCCGGCAAGCTACAGAGATTTTTGAGTCAAAGGACAACAAATACAGGATGCACATGCGCTATGACCTGTTTAGAAATCAGGGCGGAAAAATAGGACAACCAAACGGAGGTCAAACTTCGACCGGAACTAGTTTTTAAGAATGACCATGAAAACAGGCAAAATTATGCCATTAAACTTTTCGGTGTTGCCGAAAACATTTTCCAGGTATCGTTTGCAATCCTCCACATTCCAGGCATATAAATGAACAATACCCGTACTTATGAATACCACGATCAAAAATCAACAAAATATTTAATCCGCCATCACAGTGTAACGTACGAACCTCACAACAGAATTACCGAAGTGAGCTAACTAACAATTTCGTTTAAAATTAAAATCAACAACGAAATTATTGCAACGCAAATGCTAGGATATTAGCTACTATTACGATATGTACATACGTTGGAATGAACGCTCGGTATTTCACGCAAGACCTACATTAAACTGGAAATGGAGCAGCTGAGAAAATACGACAGGAAAACATGACTGCATACACCAGCCTTCCCCGATCAATGCCAGAATAGGGTCAAGGGATGAGGGCCGTGATACGAAAAAACTTCCCAAATCACCCACGAAAAAGGTCGGACGGATTTTCTCGAATTAAATCTGTAAACAATCCCACTGAAAAACATACACAACACCTATACCCGCCATCATCGATAATTAAACTTGGGCAGAAATTAAAACGGTAGTCGAAAAACTTACAGGCCAAAAAACTTGTCACATATGCGTTGCATCCCGCTCATTTTAAATGTTCTTCCTAACACCATATTACAGCCCTATCACGAGTAATGAGCAAGCACTATGAGACCAGTAACACCGAATTACGACGACGCTGTCACTCGCGATGTTATCAGAACGTGGATAATTGGCCTTCCGATAGACGCGAAATTTTAAATTTTCCATCCAATACAACAACATTGACATCCTTCAACCAAGATTTAAACATTCAGCGCAAATCTACACAATAACAAGGAAAAACTAAGCTCGTTTCAGGGCAACCCAAGCCTTGTGAATAACATCCGCCATTTTGTTCTTTGTAACTACACAGGATGAATCAGAATAGACGTATCGAGAACAAACCATACAGCTTAACGACCGTTAATCAATCACGAACCAACGAAATGCAATTCACTACGATAATAGCCGCTGTATAAAAATTGAAAACAAGCAGTCCGCCTCCATTTTTCTAAGCATAATTGAGTTCAAGCATCGACGAAGTATAAACCCACGATTCATTGCCATTACCTCCACACGATCTAGTCTATATCAAAATCAACCTTGGGAAAATAGAAACGCTACGGAACTTCTCCCTTCAGCCTTAGCATCTATCCGACTAGTTTAAAACGTATTAGAAACAGTACAGTTTGTATTATTGAAAAGAGTACCTGGAAAGAAGCTAGAGAAAATACGATACAGCAGGAAGACCGCAAGCCACAAATCACCAAAAATAATAATTAGAGTATAATTACTCTACGGATGACATATTTCCTTATATTAGTCACAAAATAATCTCTTAGAACTCTCAAATAAACTACACACATAGAAAAACTGTATTAATCGCGAAATTGACGGAAAGGCGCCGTCACCAAGGACAACACAGTTGAAACCAAAGCATTAGAAGGTTTACAGTGCTAGTGCAACAAAGATACAAAAAAACTACCTCAATACAAAATATAACTACTTAATATCAAAACTATTGGTGGGCAACAATAAAAGAACTTAAATATTACACGGGAAAAAATATTTCCAGGGAGACGAAAATACTCACGGGACGACAGTTTGTGTTCTGAGGGCTTTCGCAATCGGAAGACTTCGGGGCTCTCGGTTCGCTTCGTAAATTGTTACTTTGAAGTCAAAACAAAATTGTTCGTTAAAAGTATAGCACATATATTAGCATTTAAAATATAATATACCTTAATTTTAATAGCTGATGAATTTAAAATTGAATAAAAGGCATTTATTTAATATTTAATTAGTGCTACAAAAATTGTCTTACTTCCGCCATATGACTAATCGTCTGCCTCTGAAGTCTCTTAATCAAAATTTAAATCAGCAATGTTGAACTGGTGATAGAAGAAGTTTAGATTAAAATTTTTTTGATGTAATGCTTATTTTGGTAAATAATTTATCGACACCCATAAGCCTTGTGATAGTTAAATAGTAGATTGAGCCCTCATATTTTTGTTGCATTGGCTGAAATGGAATTCATTTTACAGGTGCAGCAATGGCTCAGAATTTTGGTAGAAATCAAAAGACATATGGATCTACGAGCCACGTCCCTGCTGTGGGTTTCGTAAGACCAGAATTTAATGTGCATGTATTCAAGAACATTTGTGACAGCATCACTACCAATATTTATACTATTAATACGTCAAGGAAAACCCTGGAGAAAGCTTTGAAAACTATCGGAACCGAAAAGGATAACCAAGTACTTAGGGATCACGTGTAAGTGTTATTATGACTTGGAATTTATTCTTTAGGCAAGCGAAAATGTTTTCAGTTTTACATAGAATGTCAATTTTCCTTTCAAGCCATGTAACTCAAATGAGCACCAATCAAATAGTCACTCAAACTCAAAAAGAAGTGCACAGTCTTGGAGGATTTCGTCGGGGGGCGAATTTGCAACAGAAATTGCAAGTTGAAAAGCTTATTCATGATTACAAAGAGGCAGTGCAGCTCTATAGTGATATTCAGCAGGTAATTTCACAAATTCTACTTGACCTAAACAATCATGGTATTCTTAGACTTTGATGGGGATTGGGGCCAAATGGTGTATTTTGTTAACTCCTATTGTCAATGTAATCTGTGCTGAGTTGAAGTAAAATCATATGGTTAAGGTGTTTTTCTTTTGGACCATAGGAAGTATAGTGAATCCTTCTCGGGATTTTCCCCAGATTAAATATTTGCAAAATGATTTATGTTGTGCAGAATTTTACCCGATGGGTATCGAAGATGTTTTCACCATTATAGATGGGGAAAAATCATCAAAACTTTCACCAATAAATTTACTCACGTTCTTAATTATGAGAGAACTAAGTTTGTTTGTGGGGAGAGTGAATTGTGTTGGTTGAAATCTTCCTCCATCGGGTGTCATAATGATGAGAAGGGTCATTTTTAGGGTGGTCAATTGTATTTATCTCTAAAAATAATTAAAATTAAATATATTGGTGCCAGGATTAGGAATGGTTATAAATTTGTCACTTTGAAGGGAGTTTGCTTAACCGTCTCAGAGGGACATCTGCAATAGTTCTTATGTAACTTTTTTATATCTATCCTTAGTATGTTGTTGGAACCCACTATGTAACTAAGTTCATGATCTCGCAAGCTGCTCCAGGGTTCATGGTAGTGGGTTTCTGGTCATATTTAGTCATGACGGAAATTTTGCGTTTGGTTTATGTAATCTATAAGACAAATCAGTTGAGCATTAATTTTGAAAATTCAGCAGTTCTGCCTATTGATTTTTGCTGTTGGGGTGGTGCATGCATTTTGGGGAAAATGTTTCCTTTTTTATCTGTTACTTTTACTTCCACTTCAACCACTCCTGTGACGAGTGCTCTAATATAGTGAGGCTTTGAATCATTTTTCCCTTAATGCCACCATTAATCTCACACGATTTTTATTTCATTTCAGTTTTGTTGTTCTTATTTTCCTTCCAAAAATAGCCATGCAAGCTGCAGAAGACTTTTAGGAAGATTTATCTATTTATAAATATTTAAGGAAAACATGAATAAATCTACCCTTGCTCATACATGACTTGCCCAAATTACACAAACAAGTAATCCTGATTAGACCTGTAGTCTTCATTATGTCCTCCCCTTCCCATCTCTTAGCCCACATAAGTATTAATGGCCATGTAAAATACTTGCAAATTATATGCGTACCAAACTGTACATTTTGCTATTTTACAGCATCATCAGGAACATTTTAAAACCTTCAGTTGGAGTGTGTATACAAAATATTTTGGGAAGGAGGCAGTGCAAAGGCTAAGCATAATTTGTCAATGCACAATGACCTTGCACACTCACACAAGCTAAAGGAAGATCTTTCTTACAGAAAGTGCACTAAGGAGTGAACTCACTCAACCATGGCCATTGGAATGCAGTTTATTTATGAGGAGACAAGTAGAAGGTTCAATAAATGTGGTGAGGGACATTGAAGAAGTCTTTAACTGCAAATCCCACTTCCCTGTTTGCAAAACATTGATAATGCTCCAATCTGTAATAATTTACACAGTACCAAAAATGTTACATTTAATTCTGTAAAGGTTTAGCATTGAACTCACACAAAGAGGTTTGAGTGAGCAGGTCTTCTTCTAATTCAAGTGTTGATCTCTGCAATGAGCAAGTGTTTACTTATCCCTCACCACTCCTGTCGACGTGGCTGCCAGCGCAATACCTCCCATCTCTCCTCACCCAATGCCTGCCTCTGGCAAAGTGCATGACTGGGGTCCTTCCACCTCCCTCCACCGTTCTCACTGTCCTCTGCCTCCACATTTTGCCTTCCGCCTCTCCCATTGCATCTCTGTGCACTATTTAAGCTCACCGGTTAATGTGTGCTTCCACAAGGCCATTATTCTTGGAGAAATTGTATTCAACCTTCATACTGCCTCTACTCCCTGCTGCTTCTTAACCAATGATGAATTGTTAAAATGGTGAAGTGAAGCATACCTGAAAATTTTCTGCAGAATAGTACATTGTTGTTTCCTGATTTCATGGTTAATCCATCACATCTGGTGTCTCAGTATCTCCTACCCCTGGTCTTGCCACAGCTTGCATTGTGTCAATTGTAGACAATCATGCGATGCTTCCTGTTTTATCTTCACAACTTTTTTAACCAATTGGGATGCTTGGGAAACGATGTGAATAGACCATGATATAATTGCCATTGTAACAAAGATAATTTTTTAGCCAGTGGCAGAGAAGATGAAGATGAGGATTCTGCCTGCTGTGCTTTTGGTGGAGGGGGACCAGCAGAACGGTAACATGGACGGCCTGCAGGGTGAGTCGGCTGATGAAAGGCGGGTGCAAGCGCAGGTGCTTGCCAAGAGGCAATACCGCGATGCAGAGTTTGAGACTGGACTATTGCTGGAACGTGAGCAAAGCGTTCAGAAGATTGAAGCAGATGTGCTTGACATCAACCAGATAATGAGAGAGCTGAGTGCCATCACCTTTGACCAAGCAGAGTCAATCAGTGAGTGGAATCATGGGGAATTGATCGCTTCCTTTTTCAATGAAGTAAAATAAAAAATCAATAATCAATTACTCTTACCATTCATTTAATTGTTCATTACTCATTGTATGATGGTCTTCTTCCAGAGACTTAAGTTATCACACTTGGACCGATTACTCTTTCCAATTTTGATTGATTTTCCTTAGTTCTACCGAAGTCAGCTCTTGACTAGTTTGTACTGATCATTCCTTTCCCCTTTTAACAGAAAAGGATTTGTTAGAGCAGTATTAATTTCTATCCCGAAAGAGGAAAACCAGATGCATATGAGAACCATAGAATAACGTTTCATTGTGCATTCAGCTTAGGTAGTATATACTTATGGCCATCAATGGAGGATCAGAAAAGAGAGCAAGTGATTGCATGGGTGTGATCAGTTTGGATTTGTAAAGGGAAGAGGTACAAGGCAAAAGAAAGAATTATAGAATACAACCAGGAGTTGCTTGAGTTGTGAATTTCTGGAAGGCATTCTACAGTGATGATTGGGTACAAATAAGAATGTATTGCAGAAGATAGTGGAATAACTGAGGGGTAGATGACTAATGCAAAAACTGTATTTTTCCAACTCAAAATGTGGGTGGAGAGACAGGATGGGGAGTGATGTGGGACTGTCCATTATCACCCATTGCCTTCAATATGTATGCAAAAGAGATAGTAGGCAATTGAAGGGCTAGAGGAAGGAATAAATGTTGGTGGGGAACTGATCAAGCCAGTTGGATTAGCAGGTAATCAGCCTTTAGTTAGCCATGGGATCGCAATCATTGCTGAGCAGGCTACAAAACTAGTGTGCTAGGAATGGGATGAGACAGAATGAAAATAAAATTAAGGTAACAATGTCTCCAGAAAAAAGAAGGCTGAAATAAGCCTTTAACCATTGCCTGATAGGATTTAAATTTTTTTCTTCAAAAAAAAGTCTGGTTTTTTAATTTTTTTATAAACATTGATGTCCTAACTAAAATATTGTAAATAAAAGAATCAAGCTCCAAGAGTTTCCACCTAATGTCTTGAGTGTGCAGTATGCTGGAGGCATCTATTTAGTGAAATGGAACTTCTTGAAGAAAGCAATCATAAAAACACGGGTAAATCAGAACCAGAGCGATAAAATTTTGTGCCCATGCCACACACAGGCAAGTCAATTTTGGGAGGAAGCAGTTGCTTGTGTCAGGTATGGGCATGTCAGGCAAGTGGTTAAAGTAGGAGAGCATAAACTGGTGGAATATCTCACCAATTGAGGGAGTGTTTTAGTTGAATGAGAGCAAAGTAGTGTCGAATTTGAAGGGAGACTTGGATAGTTTTGCAACATAAGAGAGTTGATGACAGAAACCTCAAGTAAGGACATGAAGAAAAATAAGTAAATGAAACTTTTATTTGGGGTGTAGTTTTGTATGACTTGGAAATGTGGTTGTTGACAAAAGGTAATAGATAGGAATACATTTGTCCCAAGTCTCAGCCACTTTTGGATGTGGGTTTGGAGAAGGATGGAAAGAAATAAAATGGTAACAAAGGTGAACATACGAAGAAAATGTAGACGTGGTGGAGGAGGAGAGAGGTTTGTTGGGAGGATTCCAAATAGAGCAAGAAAAGTGGAGGAAGGAGATATTTAGAGGTAGTAGGATGCTGGAGACAGTGATAGAGGGGATAATGCAAGGAGTGAGGAAAAGATTGGGCATGTTGGATAAAAAAAAGGAAGGGAGACAGGAAGTGTATGGAGTTGGACAATTGTTTATTATAATGCAGGGTGTCGAGGTGTTAGTGGAGGGTAAGGAGTGGCTTAGAGGTGTTGCCATGGTTGGATTCCATGTCAGTGTTGACCTACAGTATGCTGGTAGAAATAAAAATCATTCCTCAAGAGAAATATTGTGTTGGCCAAAGGCAGGAGCATTAAGTAAGCTACGTTAAGTACTTTTGGTGTCAACCCAATCCATGACCACGACAATCCATATGCCTTCTTAGTCGTTTTCTGTTTTCACACATTATTAGGTCATAGGTACTGGTAAAAATGGAAGTGTTAAATTATTTCACCCTCATGTATACTAAGAGAGGGTAAACATACCCCTGGCTAGAGTTGGCATTAATGCCCTTGATGATTTTTCCTTCAGATTCCATTGAGAATAATGCAGAGACAGTTCAGGGCAGAATTGAAGAGGGGAGGCAGGAGCTCCTGAAGGCCTCCGAGTACCAGGTGCGTTTAAACAACCTTGCCTCACAACACCTTGGATCATGTTTGACCCCTGGAGCATCAAGTGGCATCCTCTATTCTGTACTTGTCCTCTGCTTTTAGTTGTGCATCTGACATATTGGCAATTTCTCATCTCCACAGTGGCATGCAGTATGTCACTAACACATCCCAGAAGTTCACCCTTCCTATGCCCTCCCATTTGCAGTGGATCCACTCAATATATTAAGTGCATGTGTGGTGGCTCCTACAATCATGCCCACATTTCTGCAGGAGATTATTCAGTGAAATAATCAAAGAAACATTGAACTCCCATGAAAGGAATTCAGAAACTTCCTTGTGAAGATATCATGAAACTATGTTATTAAACAATTGTTGAAGATACCACTTCACTCCACTTCATTGCATATTGTCTTCTTCATCTTGCCTCCACACCGCTCTCACTCATCTTCCCTCCCAAACTCATCTCAAATTTGAAGAACTTTTATCACAGACTCTGAATTCATACCCTGGAACAATTTGATTTGTTAAAGATAATGTAAAAATTTTCAGTTTGTTTCAGCCACTGCAAAAGTCAAAACTAAATCAGAATAAGTAATTTGGAAATTCCATTAAACTGTGGATTTTGAAAATCCACAGGTTTATTCTGTGATCATGGTGTCATTAATATCATCATGGCTCATTTAATTATCTATTGAATACGTTTTTTATTCTGCAACCATGCTTTCAATATTTTCTGTCATAATCATGTTTAACTGGCCTCCAAATGAAATATACCTGTGTGAAAAATCAAGAATGGAACGAGTGAAGGTGGTGCCGTGTAATTCGTTGTCTCGGGCGTGACTTCATGGAATCGACTTAACATAATGAAAAGAGAAACTTTATAATCTATGTAAATTATATATTATAAATTTAATATTATAAAATTATATATAATAAAAAATTGTCGCTAGTTGATTTTTCGGGTACCAGATCTTCCTGGGAAACCATAACCGGCACAGGGAAAGGAACTGGCCCCCCTACCCTGATGTGTGAATATTCACACACCGTCGGGCTTGGTACATGGGTGAGCTCTACCATCACCTACTAAACCAACCTTAGGGTTGATTACTGTGTTTATGGTTTATATAGTATAAATAAAAATCTATGTGGAATTATAAAGTTTCTCTTTTCATTATGTGGTGCCATGTATCAAAAGTAAGGTTTCCTTTGTGTTTCAGGCGGGCTACCGAAGGAAAACCTGCATACTGCTGGGAATAGCTACTGTGATTGTAATCATTTTGATTACAATATTAGCCGTGAAGTTGGGATGATAATGCAGTTGGACTGTCAGAGGAAATGATATTAATGAAAAGATAATGTGTACTGAAAAATGGCAACGTAAAAAAAAGTTGAAATATTTGGATCAAGTGGATATTATTTTTTAGTAACTCAGGTTTCCACTTGATATCCATTTGAAGTGCAGAATGCACTAAATGTTATGCTTGTATGTATATATTTCTGGAAAGAAATTTTCACTCATAAGCCTTTATGTTGGGCTCATCTGATTTTATTATATGCAGCATATGCATTGCAGAACTTAATTTCATGAGCTGTGCAGTTGTAAGGCAAAAGAAAGCTGGTCAAGATAATCATATCACAGGAAAAGGGAACAATGGCTGGGTGCTTCTTATTCTAGATATGTGCCACAGTGTTGTGAATAGCACTGTCCCCTATTTTCCATGTCATTTTTGTAAAAATAATGGTTTTTAGCTATGGACATTGCAAGCAAAGTGCAACTGTTGCCCATAAGCTGAAACCTTTTGTCTTCTCTTTCTATTCTTGACTAGTTTTTTCAACAGCATGTGCCATTAATTGTTAGAAACATTGATTGGGATATTGTGTATGAAGTCAATGGTCTAATATGCTACCATTATGTTGTCCAGAGAATTTCCCCACTCAAAAAATCCATTTCCATGTGCCCTTGCAATGTGCTGCATAATTGTATTTCACCTGTGAATTTGTTGCTGTTTAAGCAAAACTTAGCATTTATTTCACTTTCTCCTGGTTATTCCAGTAAAAGGGCTTATACAGTCACTAGAAAGTCAATTGTGGCTATTGCCTTTTAATGTTTTATGTGATAAATGAAGATTTTCGATTATTAATTATAAAAAATTATATTTTACATTAAATACCATATGGTCACAAAAAGTTCATCCTTCTATAATTATATTTTAGTATGTAATAATTAAAATATTAAAAATCCGAGGTAGCATGTTTGTTTAACCTTTAAAGTACATTAATGAATAGATGTCTGCTTGAAAACATTTTGTTGAAAAATACACTTTCACACACACAGACACACACGCATTTATGTACATACATACATTCATTCGGATATAGGGAAAAGGGATAGAAACACACACATAGGATGAAGGCGAAGTGAGTGGGGAAGGTGGAAGGGTCCAGAACCCAAGCAGGAAAAAGTTTTCTTGGCTAGGGCTTGAACCACCAACCTTCTACTTGACAAGCTGAAGCTCTGTCAATTAAGCTATCAAGGAAACTTAATTATCACTGAAATCCCTGGGGGATTTATGTAACCAAGTGCCCCAATTCTTTAGCCAAGAGGTTCCAGAAGCTTGAATGTTTCCTTGATAGCCTAATCGGTGAAACATTGGCATGGTAGTTCTAATGTCTGTGGTACTAGCCCCAGTCAAGGAAAATCTTTTTCTTATTAAAATGCGTACTCTTCTACCTGCCTCACAAGCCTTCTCTTTGTCCTCTATATGCTTCAACCCCTTTTCCATACGTCTACATTCATGTATTTAGTCACACAATGTAAATAAAATATCTTTTACATTTTATGTAAGTATGTAAATATATATAATTTCATATAATAAAAACTATTTTCTTAACTGGCACTGTTGTTTGTGAATATGAAAAAAGATGGTTTTGCTAAATGAATGTCATTGTAGTTTTGTACACAGTATAGAGTCTGCTTTTGAGCTAATACCTTCTTAACAACCAAGATTCTTAAAATATTGCAAACATAAACACATTTGGCATTTGTACAAAACACCAAGTTAAGTTTTCATTGCAATATATATAATGTGCCACTCTGAAAGGGAAATTTGTTTAACTCTGATGAAATCAGTGATTTGTACTTCATTATGCTGATGAGAACCCATCAATATAATTAAATTATACATCCATAATGAATAACTTGTATTTTAAATAGTAATGAAATGCTTGGTATCAGTAACAGTTCTTTCCACAGCATCAACGTAATGTTGGGTCTATTGCTGACAACTAAAGAAAGAGAATTTTCCTCTTCCATTTTTATTCTATCCCTGATCACATTTAATGAAATGTTCATTAATATTCATCACAAAGTGGAGCTTATTATTTTGACCACCATGTAATATAATTGCACTTTTGCATCAGCAATTATACATGCCTGATACAACCGAGTGCAGTAGTGCATTGGTCATACAACAAAATACATGAAGTCTGCACTCCTATGACAGGTGCGATAGAAGATAAAACCCCAGTAGAAATAATTCCAGCTATGAGGAGAAATGAATGGGCAGGTTTTGATGAGGGAAGAGACCAGTGCACGGATGCTCTCAGAGTCGACTACCTTTTGTCTCTACTCACTCTTGGCTCTTATGAACACCATCTTTGACTCTCTTGGGGCAATTACCACTGAAAGACAGTTGACAATTGGCGATTGTCTGCGAGTAGGTACTTGCTTGGAGATCAACTGTCTCTAAATCTCTTTTGATTCAAAGCCAACTATAGACATTTATCCCTCTGATGACAGCCACCTTGCAATCGGTAACATTTGTTTTGTCATTTATGTCGTGCGTCATTCACCGTAAGAGTATACGTGTATCTTTTGCATTTACCAGCCAATTCCTGCAGATTGTCAATGCAACCAGGGTGCATGAGTGTTTCCAGCAGGGAGGAAGACAAGTGAAATTCGACTAATCTTTGCCACTGGGATCTTGGCGATTAAAAGTCTCACTGACAGATGTCTATCATTTGGGTTTAAATGATGCTGCCGATGCCAGTCGCCCACCGGCGCTGACAATGCCAGCAGTAAGGCCAGGCCCAGAGGCGTTACGTGATCGTATCCTAGCCTGCAGAGTCACTAGCAGAGCCGAGAGAACATCATGATTATGCAGGCGCTTGCCAAACAGGAGACGCTTGACAGAGTCATCGTATGTGAGCAGGGCAACCATATTTTGCAGAAGAAATCCTTGGCAATATTCCAGTAACCGTGTTGCATTGTATACCTGCAATATAAATCCGAGTTATTAATTATTTAATGATTTTCTGCCTACATGAAATAAAATACAAGTTTATGACACAGAAATGAGACTTTCAAAGCAGCATTACTGAGCATATTTTATATTAAGTAAGAACATTACATTTTTTTGGAGGAGGGTAAGTATTTACTTACTACAAAGTTAAATTTAATACAATCAGAATTATGTGCATACGATATTATTTGGGCAAGGAGCAGCCTCTCAGCATTCGGGTAGGAGAGAGAATGAAAGACGCACAGGGGATAAGAGTTCAAGGAATTAAGGGAATGGAGAGGGATGTTGACACTTCATTTATAGATGGCATTGAAGTTATCGCAGAGAATTAGGATGATTTGCAAACATCAATGAACATAAGAAGTCAAACGTGTAAGGTTTATAACTTGAAAATCAATAAGATGTAATTAAAGTCCTAGTAATCTTTCGACTTAACTTGTGATGGAAATAATTCAACAGACATTATATGTGTAATAGCTTGAAGAAAACATTAATGATGATGAAGTAATTGTTGCCTAGTCTCAGTCGTGTAGTTTCAAAAAAGAAACTAGGGTATACAAATTTTTGTTGGAGTATTACATTATATGGACCTTGGAAAGCATTATAAAGGAAGAATAAGGCTCTCTTACCTGGTACTGTACATAAATTATGAAGATCAAACTTAAAAAACAAAGTGATAAACAAGGAAGATGCAGATGAGAACTGAGGTAGCCACTTGTAGTGCAATATGGTGGGGCCACATAAATAGGGAGGTCACCCTTTTGCAATACAAGAGCACAAAATGAAAGATTCGACAGAGAAATCAAAGAAATAAAAATCAGAAACACCATGCACAGCAAGTATTGCGTAATTGCTCCTCAAGACCATGGTTGACTTTTTTTGCAATACTGCTTGGGAGATTGTTCCTGCAACATGGACTAATTCATTTTTTATTTTATCAGAACATATGCTGCGTATTAATCCTTTAAGTGGGCCAATGGATCTATCAGCCCATGGGGTATGTGCGAACAATGCCACAGGCCCATGTATCAGCCAGATATTTTTTCGCTAGCACCTTTACTTTTCTGTGTGTCACAAAGCTTTTATAGACAATGTCAGTATCTGTTATGCTTTCTTGTCATTGTTAACAAATTTTCATGATGAAAATGAAATATATGCTCACATTTTGGTTAGAAGAGTGTTCTGCATTGTATGGCATCTTTTCCGGGATAGCAGATGCCATATCAATGTAACCTAACATTACAGATGTATATATAAACTTACATGTTATCATGCATTTCTGTATCACTTGCAAGCTTGTCTTTGCATCACTATAAGTTCACCGTGGTAGTACTTTTTACTTCACCCCTCTTGTCCTGAACATTTTTCCAATAACACATGATAATCATCTCAATGGAAATGAAACATTTTACCTTCACTCTCATGTAGGATTCTCTTTCCATAGTAGCCCTTTTGGTGTTGCTTAGGAAAGACCAGCAGTGACAATGATGGCTCAATTATTCATTCTGATGGACTTTGGAAAAGAACAAAGAATATCTTCCTCCCAGAGTTCCCTGTTTGAAGATTTGGATAGAGGAGAAATAGTAGCTGATTCATGGGAAGATATTTGGGCAGAAGTATTGGAGAACAAAGATAACCCTCCCAAATCCCATTCCATGTATTGAGAGATACCAGCACCAAAGTTTGCACTCCCTTCTACTGCAGCTCTTATCAGTTACTTTTATTAATTTTTTACTATTACTCATTTGAAAACACTGGTAAAAGAAACAAACACATTTGCAAATAATTTTTGTATGCCATGTACAAATCTATCTCCATAATTTGGTTCATGTAAATGGACAAATGTATTTTTCCTGAACTGAAAGCCTTCATTGCCTGCATTATAAATATGGGTGTGAATAGGTGACCAACAAAAGCTTAAAGCTGGTTTTTTCACATATCCCAATGTCTCCCAAGGTTCCATAAAATGTTTCCAAGAAACTGTATCCAAATGATCTTAAAATTTTTCTACCTAGCCAATACAAAATATCTTTTAATATATATAATAATATAAATATCTTTTGTTTGAAAGGAAATGCTGTTTTGACATAGATATGTTTTTGGTATGGCACCATTTTTAAAATGATTTCATCAACCATGTTGTCAGATAGCAATAACACATGGGGATACTAAGTAAAAGTATGTATGCTTACTTTAGCATGGATGTACATGGAAACAATATTATCCAGATCCACCATCCTGGAACATCTCGCCTCACAGAAGCGAAGCAATCCATCCAGCTGGAAGAAATTGGCCGCAGCCATCAGCTCCAGTACATCCTGCTGCTCAACATCAATGGAGCCACTGTCATCATCATCGCAGTCACTGTGATCCCCATCCCCCTCCTTCTTGCCCTTTCCACTGCACATGCTGGCCCCCCCACTGCCACCACACCCACCCTTGTACAGGTACTGCATCACCATCTGCAATGAGAGGTTCCCATGCATACAACTGCCCTCCCCAGGGCTCACCTTGCACAAGGCAAGGGACCTGCCATGGCTTCTCTGCTAGAGTGATTACAATCTGCAGGTTTCTTTGACTATTGCTGTCAGTAAGCAGTGTACCATTTGTAAAAATCCTGTCTAAGGGAAACATAAAGATGGCATCCATGATGGTGAATGCAAATCATATAAGTTCAATGCTGATATGAAAGGAATTGTTCTAGCCCTGCATGCTAATAGTAGTGAAACCATGGATAGTGAGTGATTGAGAGGGAAATTGATTGCCCTACTGACCTATATAAGAAATCCTTTTTTTGCCACAGGAAACTCTCATCACAATTGTGGAAAGTGTTAAGATCCACCAATAGAATGGATTGAAAATGAAATGCCACCTTATGTATAAGGGGCAGTCAAAAGAAAATTGAACAAAATTTGTTGTCTCAGGCATAACTTTATGGAATTTGCATGACATAATGAAATGAAATACTTTACTTTGTAATTCCACACAATTTCTGCTAAAACAACTTGTCCGTGGACCAAGAACTGCATATGCCTGTGAGTTGTCACTATGCAGTTCTCCCACCACAGCAATGACAGTATTGATATGTAAAAAGCTAGCTTTTATTGGACTGTGTGTTATGGTGGATGTTCAGTTTTCATTTGACTGCCACCTTATGTACCTACATAATGAAGTCACTCATCACCCTTAGAGTGTATTAATTTAACTAATGGTGTGGCTATGAGATGGCACTCAAAGGCAAGGGAGGGGAGGAGCCAAAGGACCACAAATGAGAGTGTGTATGCCTGTGCCATTTCCCCCATGTCTTGTCCTTTGACCTGGCTGTAACTTTGGTGATGAGGATTCAAACATGATCAGGTGGGAAGATGAGCAAAAATCACAACTGGCACCTAATATATTGGAGGAAATTAGGGAATTGCTTCAGATGAGGTGTTTTGATGCCCAGAGTGATGAGGTGTATGAAAGCCAATGCTGAAAGGGATTGATGAGGAGTTTCATACTGTTCGTGGAATCCAGAAGTGTTGAGAAGGAAGGTGGGGATGCTATGCCATGCCAGTGAGGAATTGAAATAAATCTGGGGAACATTGTCCAATTCACGTCCTCGACAAGGTAATGGTGAAGGCAATGATGATGTTGCAAGTGGCAGTGATGAGTTAGCAAATTTTTTGTGGTTTATTGACTGGATATTTCAATCCAAAGCATATGTTAAATATTTGGTGGGCTATTTCACCTATTTATGAAGCTGAGGTAAGAAACTGGTGAAATAACCCACAAGTTCCATATGTGGATGAAGACCAAAATTGTGAATTGTGACTATGGGCAGCCAAATAGAGAAAGAGGTGACAAGTTAATTGAGCACACCACATTTCATGAGTTACTTGAAGTGGAAGATTCATTGACCTATGACACAGCACAGGGATTAGCTCATTCTTTGGATTTTAGTGAACATGAGGATCATGAGATGTAGGGCCATACTGATGGTGTGGCGAATAAATCGCCAGTGAGGGTTATAAACATTGGTGCTGATGGGACCAGTTTGCGATGTGAGTCGCTCAAGGCCATAGGACATTATGCCCTGTTTGCAGAAGGCCATGCATGAGGTGTGTGCCAGTCAGTTATCTCACTGTTAAGATGTCAAAAGAAGAGGCTAGATGACGATGCAGCTGACAGCATTGGTAGGAAAAGATTTAAAGTGGACGGGTGAGGATGGTGCTACCAGTGGAGGCTACACTGGTAAAGATAGTCTTGGCCACAGGGCAAAGCAACATCTGCAGAGAAGAGATAAAGGCAGTTGGCAGAGCCAACATTTACCACCTGGAGGATACAGATAAAAGCAGCAAAGGAGGATCACACAGCATCAAAGATGGTTCTTTGCATGCAACGGACAGCAGAGATTATGATATGGTAAGTGCTTCAATGGGAGTTGTGAAATTCATGACTGACAGAGGTGCATATTGAATTGTTATCAACTATGGCACCTATGAGAGCAACAAAAAAGGGCATTTTTGTCCCGTCAATCATGGACTGAAATAAACTGAGCCCATTTGGATTGAAAAAATCAGACTCACTTGCCAGGAGACCTATCGGCAACTAGGCATGCTCTTATTAGGAGACCCATGACGTATGATGAATGAGAGTGCAGGTGAGCTGAGCGCTTCTATAAAAATACCAATTTGGTTAAAATGTTTACAGACCTGGGGAAGGTGAAGAGGCTAAAGCTTTACCTGGTTATTGAAGCCCAAAGTAAGACCTGTGGTACAGAGCTTGAGGAGAAAGCTGATACATACACAGCCCTTATTGGAAGATAGACTTTGGTAGGTGAAAAATAAAGGAATTGCCAAGGATGTTGGCAGGCCATACCATTGAGTTTCCCCACTGGTGTATGGTACAGAAAAACAGGTGAGCTCAATGTTTGCTCGGATGTAAGACAAAGAACAATGCCACTGAGCATGAGGTCCATCCAATGACAAGAATTGGTGAATTGTCAAGTATGCTGCATTGAGCAACCATATTGCACTTAACTGAATTGGGCCTGAAGAGGAATCCCAAAGGGTCCCAGATTTATCAAATCCCAATTCCTTTATTATGCATAGGGGTCTGATGAGATTTTCTCTACTGTTATTTGGTCTGAATTGGAACAGTATGTTTTCAGAGAGAGATTGAAAGAGTGTTTCTCCATACAAGGGTGTTATCAACTATTTTGATCATTTTCTAGGTCGGTGAAAATACCACAAAGAACATGACTAATGAGAATATGGACTAATAAATGTTTTTGAAAAAATGAGCATACCCTCAATTGGCAAAAGTGTGCTACATCTAGATGTTGGGTAGAATTCAGTGGACATTAGTATTTCTGAAGATGAAAATATAAAATATTCCAGAAAAGTAATAGAAGTTCATACCAACAAAAGAATTATGGTTCAAAATCAAAGAAGTCCTAGGAATCAATGGATAATTCAATGCAGAGTACTATTTACAATTATAAAATAAAATGAAATCCACCAATTGATAAGAGCATTTGGCTACAGCACAACGGATCTAAATTTTTCATTCTTGTCATCATTTGTGGTATTTCAACCAAAATTTTGCAAAGAGTACAATCACATATGGTTGCTTATTTATCAGTTTCCAAATCTTGTAAGACTCAGCTGCCATGGACACTATGCTAATTTTTTCACCTGATTGTTCCTTATTGCAATAGGTATAAAGACTTAAAGCTTACTATCACTGGATATTTAAAGTCTCAGGAGTTCTTGGGACATATTATAATTACTTAGGGCAAAATTCTTATCCAATAATTTGAAATAATTTTGGTTACATTTTCAAGTACACTTAACATCAATAATGTGACTACAGTATACCAAAAAAATCAGGATAAATGATACAACTGACAGCAAAAAAATATCTTAAAAGTGAATAATCTTGTGGTTCATAAGAGAAAATTAAAGCAGTTTAGCTGTAACCACAGCAATAAAGCCAGATGTTGGTTTCATGGGTGAGAGTGGAGTTCACTTAATACTAAGCCCTAGACATGATGTGCACTTCACTCATTAAAAGGCAAATAAAGCGATCAGCTCCCTTTCCTAAAACTGCCCATGGTATCTCAGGAAGATTTGGTGCCCATAAAATCTCATAGCTTTGGTGGAGCTGAGAGTGCCCAGAGGTATCCCTGGGGATCAAACACAGCTCCTCAAGTCATTATCCCAGGGCTATACCCATTGGACTACCATGACCCTTAGGCCATAACTGACAGCATTAAAAAAATTATCAGTATACATGAAAATACTGATAAATCTGGAAATCACACAAGATGAAGAGCCCAGGAAAGTACTGTCAGAACTAAGCAGACACTGGTTCACTAATTACCTCGACTTTTCATTAAAAAAAAACTTTGGTTTTGGCTTCTAGGTTAATTCTTAGAAGAATATAGTGTCTGATGAGTTAGCTATCAAAAATTGATGGGCTGGACTGTGAGATATCAGCACATCAAGGATGAAATCATATCAGCAGGAAATGTGGCAACCACTGTCATTGTATCACCCACCTGAAATATATCATATCGGATGTCATTTATCTGCACGACTGGAGGATTTCCTTCACAGCATGATTTAGAGCCCAGCATACTTCGGAATCTTGGAGATGATGTGATGAGGACTATCTTGTGAGCATAGAACACTTGCCCTTCAACCCGAAACTGTACATCACTGAGTTCTGGGTTGTTTACAAATGATGGGTCAATCCTTGCACCACCTGACCTCACACCTTCCTTCACTTGTTCAATACGACCCCAGCCATAGCACGTTGAGAATATGTCCGCCAAGAGAAGTGTTGTCCCTTCATTCTGTGGACATTAATCCATCGCAATTAGTTACTCCTCTCTCATACTCATATCATGATGTTATAATGTCAACAGGATATCAAATCAATACTATAAATTACAAAAATATAGCAATAATTCTTTGAAAATTCGCCCACAGGAAAAGTGTTGCATATTTACTGGATATACTTTTAAATTTCAAGAGTAAATTATGAATTATAAAATTAAATATTAAACACTGCACTGCAAATCAAATTTGTCATTGAATTTCGCTTACCATAAATATTGATCCCCAAAATAGTTGTCATATTTCCTCAGTACATGTAATTACAGTAAATGTACAGTACAGTAAATGTAATTAGTTCCAATGTTTCACAACTTAATGATTGATACCTGAAAAATATTCTTTCTGCCAGACTTATTATTACACTGGTTCCCCAAAGATAAGCATTTATCATGACAATAACAACAGAACAAAACTTAAAGATTCAGACCTCTTAAGCAGCAAGAAATGTTTTTTTGAAATGGAAGAAATATTCTCCAATTCTTAAATCACTGACTCTTTATTCTTGCTCCTTGTATAATTTTGTTTTGCACAATCTCAAGGACCAGGACATGGCAATTGTATCCTATCATGGAAATAGTAATCCCTTCCAAAGGGATAGTAATTGTAATGGAAACATTTTGTACTTCTTCAATTCCATCTACATATATTGGTCCTGTTCTGAGACTGCTGATTGAAATTTTTGACATTTTAGAATTTTACTAGTAAGTAAAGTAAAATTTTACTAGGGGAGTAAGCCCATTGCCTAGACCCTCATCCTTGGAAGACAAATTAATAATGAAGATTAAAAATTTGGCTGCAAAAATTAATCAACAAGAAGAGCTGCTAGGGAAAATGATGATCTAAAGATTCCAATTTCAGTGCATTTCTATTCTATGCAGGAGAAAGCGTGGCACCAGCATGAATAACCATCAAGCCAAGCCTGGAAATTATAATATCTATATTTACCTACCAATGAAAAAAAAGCACTGCCCTATGGGTTCTTTGCTGTTATGATGTCATTTCAATTATTCTGTTAAAGATTTTCAGGGCAAGTTAAGACCAAGGCATTATGGTGGGTAAGTGGCTGAGTGTGCACTTGCTCACTACCTGGGATTTTCTCCGGATGAGTGTTGTAAATGTTGGTAAATTAGGTGACATCTCCCTATGACCAAAAGTGGTGTGGCTTATTATTATGGCTTATGCACTTATGAAAATCATTCAACCAATCAATAGTTTTTAGAATGCACTGGTAAGAGAAGCAACATTCAAGTCCACTCAATGTACATTAATTATGATCAATGGATACATCCATCACCCTGTGCTTAGGTAAAAAGATTACATGCTCACTTCTGGGAATCTTACTTTGCTATATCGAAAGATATTGAATAGGAGAGGTAAGCAGTCATCAACAAACTGGGATGAGCAGTCATCAGGCCAGACTTGTAGAAAATCTTGCAGGAGCTGATCAATGACACTCTCCAGTCTGTTTTCATGTGCAGTGGCCAGGGCATGCATCCAACAATGCAGGGTCCATGCAACTCCCAAATTCCTAAGATCCAACGTTATTTCTGCAAAAAAATGAGTGGGATAGCATTAAAATTATGATACTTTAATGCTAAATAATATTATATCATTAAGATTATTTACATGATATGACAAAAATCAGAATAGGAAATAAGTTATATATAATCCCCGAAAAACACATATATGGATAAATTGATAAATTACAGCTTAACTTGCTTAAAGAGATTCAACATAATGAGGACTAACTCACTTGCTTGATCTCCTGACACAATGGCATTCCTCCAGCTCTTTCCAAAAGATTGTCAAAAAAGCCTTTACATTTCAGTGCTAGTGTTCATTGTGTCACATTACTGACATGAATAACTTATATATTTATTTTAAAACATTATTCACATACTGCAGTAGTGCCAATTCACAGTGAAAAATATAACAAAAACATAAAAGAGGACAAAATACAATAACACCATAACAATAAACAATGAGGACCAAACATGGGCAGGGGAAATATTTAATTTGTTGACAGGTGGGATAAAGTTCAGGCGGTGAAATTGTTACATGATAAATAAAAAGGATTGACAGTGTGAGGGAGTGAATTTAGAAGGGAGCAGAGGTGGAATAATGGTGAGCGCTTGGTTAGAGATACCCTAGGAATAGGAAGAGATGGAGTAGGGAGTGGGTGCGGGTTATACTTATAAACATTGCATTGCCATGCTATTGCTACCAATGGTTACCCTAAGAGTGATTATACAGTGATTACTAGGTCACCTTAAGGTCCACTCTTCTATGTAGAGAAGTATTATTTTTGTTCAGTGGCATACTTCATGAAACACAGAAGTGCTGCAGTGCAGCTATTACTTGGTGTCAAGACAACTCATTAAATCTCAATGCAGAAAAGTCCCAGATCATTTACTTTGCTAATGAAAATAAAAGGAATACAATCCCTAATCTTGATCTTGGAGGGAATTTCATCCCAGGGATAATTTCCACCATCTTCCTATGAATAATAGTTGATGATTATTTTACGTGGGGTAATAAACAAAAACTCTAGTGCTTTGACTCTACTGCTTTTCTTATCTTCTAAAGACTGTCACCAACACACAATCAGTGGATATCTTGCTTTCACTATATTATATAGAATTTTACTCTGTAATTATAAAGTGAACATTAGGAAATGTTAGTTAACAATACAATCTTCAAGGTCTCCTTCATAAGATGATATACTCAGAGAGCACCACAAGGCACAATTTACAATGTTTGGGAATTTTTTTGGAAGTACTTACAACGAAATACATGTACGTACCTGTATGTATTAAACTCTGTTGCTTATTAATGACTCCAAACAGTAATATCATCGAAATTTGTAATAAAGACAACCATTTTTATGCCTGATACACCTTGCATATATATATATATATATATTCTGATGATGACGGCGGTGCCGTCGAAACGTCAATATTTACTGTAAGTGTCCTTCATTTATGTTTCTGTGTGTGGAATATTTGTTATCTGAGTGTTTGTGTGTTTGTGCGTCGCTGGAGAGTGTCAATTTCATGGATTTATATATGTATATAATATATATATATATATTATATATTTAATGTTATCTTGCATACAAATTGTAATATTTCTCACTACAGGTCCTACTGCGATTACCACAGTCACTATACAAGGACCTGCAATGACCTACACCAGCCATTTGTCAGAACACAAAATACTGCTCATGGGCCCAAAGCAATGGGCTTAAGGTTATTCAATAAACTTCCCCATGAAATGAAATGTGAAACACAAGTTCCTGTTCCCAAGAAAAAGCTGTATAACGTATTAAAAAATAATATGTTCTATTTATAAATGAATACCTGGAATTGGATCCACACATCAATTCTGACTAAACAAAATAATATGTAAATATAGTAGCATATTGGTATATATCGTAAATATGAATAGAGTATTTTTTCTAAATCGGAGGCTTTTGCAGCGGTTGAGAGATGCAGAGGTGGTTCTCGGGTTAGACTGCGTGAGAGAAACGTTGAGCTAAAAATGTCTCTCACGCAGTCTAACCCGAGAACCACCTCTGCATATTTTTTCTAAAATTGTGAAGTTTATATCTGATGCATCCTATATTTGTGTGTGAGTGAATATGCAACAAATTTTTGGAATATAAATTCATTATTATCATTTACTGCTGCATGAGGCTTATAGAGAACCTGTCCTTGCTATAGCACAGCCAGAAGGTGGTTAAAAATTCTTTAAGGGGGAAGACAATTCCAAAGAAGGGATGCCCTAGAGCTCCAGTCATTTCCTTATGGAAATAGACATTACCACTGCTTGCCATTATCTGAGAAAATTATTGAATAGTGTTAAGAGTAAGCATTGAGTAACGCTAATGAGAGACGACTTGTAGAAATAATTGAAAGTGCCATCCACACACTGGTAAGAGAAAAAATTTCACATGAGGCAAGTTTGTGTGCAGTGGATTCCTTGAAATGCATCATGGAATTGTGATTATCAAAATAAACGTAAAGTGCGTTTCTCATCCTCCCTCCCTATAGACTAGACCTAAAACCCATGAGACTGACTTTCTCTGATTCCTCACTACAAAGAAACACTTTCATGGAGTGCAACTTTTTTTGCTTTGCCTAGCCAAACAGAATATGTTAAACTTGCAATGACTACTACTAATGCAACATCCGGGTGAAATCATCGAAACTTGTACCACATATACATCTAGCTAAAACTATTGCATAAAATTTCTTTTTTATTCATTACATTATGCAAATAACAAATTACATGATCACTCTTTATTGATCATAAAAAAACTCAACCTATTTTAATGCTTAATCAAGGAGCATGAGATATGGGCTTGGGGCATGCCATGAAGGCAGGTGCTCCACAAGTCCATATTCCAATCCAGTGGGGCATGTGCCTTCGTGGCATGCCCCAAGCCCATATTCCCCACGCATTCACACTTATCTCTTCCTATGCATTTGTCTTGTTATTCATCCCTTTCCCACTTCCCAAGCATCAGTGCCCATTCACCAGTAACAATGTAAAACAATGATTAACTTACCCAGATGACCATTCTCGGCACTGTGGTACATTGCCTCCTGCAGGGCCTTCACCTGAGACTTGCTTAATTTGGCGGCCTGAGCACCATCCCCCATGAGTGTTACCACTGCCCCACCACTGTTCATCCTTGATGGATCTTCCAGGCAGGATGAAGATAATGATGTCATCTGTCAACAGCACCAGCAATGCAATTAAACTTCGAACATCAACTTTCCTCACTAATATCACCATTGCTAAATAACAAGTGGAAAGTATTAAAATGAATTGTTTTTTAATACACTGAAAATTATATGTAAATAAATTTCTATGAGTGCCATCAATAAAAGAAGTAATAAATAAGACATCAATGGTTAATTCATTGCTAAACACTTGAATCATTAAAGTATATTCATGTAAAGTACCCTATTTAATTAGAGGCACATTTGTACTATACAAGCATTTTTTTGGTAAAAGAATGACCTGATAATTTTCAAAAATGTTACCTACAAGGGTGATCCCATCCTGGCATGATACTCGCCATGAACAGCGAGTATCATGTGAACTTATTGCAATGTTTGAGGGAAGAAATCAAGCAAAAGTGGCCGCATTTGGCAAAGAAGAAAGAGTTATTTCATTAAGACAATGCACCAGCTCACAAATCCGTTATTGCAATGGCCAAAATTCATGAATTAAAGTTTCAATGGCTACCTCATGCACCCTATTCGCCAGATTCAACCCCCTCGGATTATTTTCTCTGGACTTCAAACTGGAAAAATTGGCTTGGTGGCCAAAGATTTTCCAACCGTGAAAAAGTGATGTCAGCAGTTAATGTCTAGTTTGAGGAGCAGACACAATTCTTATTATGAAAAGGGTATTGAACTTATTGAGCATCACTGGGAAAAGTGTATAGAGCTGAAAAGAGATTATGTTGAAAAATAAATACTTTTTTCCTAATATTTTTGTGTTTTATTTGTTGGGTCAAGTGCTTCTGGGATTACCCTTGTATTAGAGGCAAAATGTTCTCCATTGGGAGAGGGCAGGCCTTGAGCCCTCTGCTGAGGAGAACTAGAAAGGAGAAAAAGATTCCATTTCGTGGAGGTTTGAAATACCTCTTGAAGCAGTTATTGATTCTCTCAGGCCTAAATTTGTGGAATAAAGTAAAATCCATTGTTCAAATAAAATAATTTGTTACTTTTTTGACAATAGGTTCTCAAATTAGTTCATACTTCACTCTACAGGAGTTTCATGGTCTGAAGTTTGCTCTGGAGAAGCCACCCATATGGATGTCATAGATAGTGTAGTAGTGAGAAGGAGATAATGGATCAATAATCAAAAGACCATTTAACAATGAAGGTCTCAACTTTCACTTTTGTGGACAACATTGAGTACACTAACCATAATCAAAATAACTAAATGAAACAATCATGATATTCCTAGTCAGATCTTGAATTCAGATGGCAATTTACATTTAAAGATACTATACTTTTAAATTTTTTTAATGTAATGTGTCAGCCTCCTGTGATCAGTCATTGCAGTTTATCCACTTTGAGGGAGTAAATGCTGGCTTCTTTTGGTGGGGCACCGACACTGTATCTATTTTAAATTGTTAATAATTGACTGCATTGCTCTAACATCCATTCAAACATTCTAATTTATGTTTTCATTTCACTTTTCAAATTCACAAGGGCACTGTGAGGACAATAGTAGTAGAAAATTTTCATCCTAAGATATATTAATAATTAATTTTTTTTGTTAATATACAAGAATTCATAAATTGTATATTTTATACATTACTGTATTCCTATCAGATTTTACCCTAAAAGCATCAAAATTCCCTTTAAAGAAAGTAAATTAGGTTTTCCTGAGTTTTGCAGCAGTCATGGCCCTAGCATGAAATCAATGAGGCACTCCCATAATCATGAATCAACACCTCCAGACCCGAGGGAGGGCTGCTGGCCACTCCTGTGAGAGTGTACCTGTGATCGGGACCCAGCTCGCCTCTCATTAGTCATTGGCTGCACTGGGGGTCCAGTTGCTGTCGTGGCACCCTCTGCCAATATCTCCTCGAGGGACAGGACATCGTGGTGCCCACTGCCGGGGCCGCTGAGGGGATGGGAGAGTAACTTGTGCAGGACGGTTCGCTGGCCATGGGCAGCTGCCACAGAGATGGCACTACAAGGAAAGACAATGACATGTCGTACATTAACACAATAATTTGTCTCCAGATCATAAAATAGGATAGAGCTTTGTCAAGAAAATTTTTCAGGCTGGAAAATAATTAAAAGTTTACACATGCCTATTAGTTTATAAGGTGAGTATGGCACTCTGTTGCATTCAAAGACTAAATACTTGGCATGGCATGGCATAAAGGCATAATGGCATAAAGGGGGATTATGTACACCCCAGCAATATTTCCACCCGCGGAATAGAATTACTCCTTAAAAACATAGACCCCAACAAATCTCCGGGACCTGATGAGATACCGGCACGTGTGTATAAAGAACTGTCTGCTGAAATTGCCCCATATCTAGATATAATATTTAAGAAATCATTAGCAGAAGAAAGCGTGCCAAACGGCTGGAAGGTAGCTTCGGTAACACCCATATTTAAAAACGGAGACAGGGAGGACCCCAGTAATTATAGGCCAATATCGCTGACTTCCATTTCCTGTAAGATTCTTGAACACATCATTGTTAGTTCCATGATGAGGCACCTCGATAGCCAAGATTTATTAATTAATAACCAACACGGCTTCCGTAAGGGTAGATCCTGCGAAACTCAACTCGCACTTTTTGTACATGATGTATTAAACTCCGGTGAAAGTAATATTCCAGTTGATGCGATATTCCTAGATTTTAAGAAAGCTTTCGATAAAGTCCCTCATTGCAAATTACTGGCGAAATTGGAAACCTATGGAATACACGAAAGTATTATTAACTGGATTAAACAATTTTTAAGTGATCGTGTCCAAACAGTCGTCCTGGACGGTGTATCATCCGATACTGTCAAGGTCACGTCGGGGGTACCACAAGGAAGTGTCATAGGTCCCCTCCTTTTCCTTATTTACATAAATGACCTCAGTACCGTAGTTAATAGCAAGCTCCGTCTTTTCGCCGATGATGCAGTAATTTATGGGGACATCCGAAGTCACGAAGACAGAGTCGTGTTAGCCAACGACCTAGATGCAATTCAAAATTGGTGCGATACATGGCAATTGGAATTGAATTTTTAAAAATGCGTAGTAATACATTTTTGGGAAAAGAGTAATTCCCTCCCTTATAGTTACAAAGTGAAACAAACCAATATCGAGAGGGTAGATTCCTTTAAATACTTGGGTGTAACAATTACTCACGATCTGTCCTGGGGAAAACACATACGAGAAATATGCGGTCGTGCTAATAAAAAATTGGGATTTGTGAAAAGAGTGCTAGGTAAATGTGACGAAAAGGTGAAAGAACGGTGTTTCCTTGCCTTGGTCAGGCCCCACCTAGAGTATGCTGCCAGTATATGGGATCCTCATAACATAAATTTGGTTTCGGAATTAGATCGAGTTCAGCGGAGGGGGGCTAGATTTGTCAAACATTGTTATGACCAACTCAGCAGCGTATCCACTTTGCTAGACAATTTAGGTTGGGATTCTCTTACACAGCGGCGTTTCCAATATAGATTAAACTTATTAAAAACATTTAAAGATGGGCCCTTTTCCGATGACATCAAGGATATAATACGAACCCCAACGTATTACGGTCGAAGGGATCACGAATATAAGACTAGAGAGATAGACTGCAAGACTGACAGGTTTAAAATGTCATTTTTTCCAAGAACGATAAGGGACCAGAATGCTCGTAGTCGAAATTCCCCAGGACTTAGTTCATTACAATAAGTATTAACGTACAGGTTAGGGACTTCGCGAGGATGTGTATACATGTGTGTATGTATGTATGTATATGTATGTGTGTATATATACATATATATATATGTATATATATATTTTTTTCTCCTACAGGTTCCCCCCACCTTTCCTCACCTAACTCCCAACCCCCTCAACCCTTACCCTTCCCTCATGGTGCTACACCCCCTGCCACACACCTTTTTGGTGGCTCGCAGGGTACTTATGTAGATGTAGATGTAGATGTAGCAGTGGGCCTTCATTTAAATGTAATGAAAGGTTAATTTTTGGGGATTTGTCTATAACTGGTTAAATCATATTATTCATATGATTTGATCTCGATCTTTTTCTTCTGAGGTCTGCAACAGACCTCAGAAGATTCCTTGACTGATAACTGTCAATATTACTTGTTGTTTTAAAATTTTCTCAGGAAATATAATAAGCTTGTCTTAAAGTGAGCCATAATTTTGGATGCATATAGAGTCTTGAACTTCAATGAACTATTATTATTACTTTTATTTGCCCAGAGATCACAATACAAAAATACCAGGTGGGTGGCGTATGTACATGATATAAGGCACGTCAAAAAGGAGCAAAGACACAGGCTCAATTAAGATACAAAAAAAAGGAAATGGTGCTCACACAGTTACATAACATTTGGCACAAACCCATGAACATTGGCTGTAATATGCACATGAAATATCAATTAAGAAAATGATTGATCACCAATATGAATCGGACCATGACCATTGCTATAAACAGAGAGTATGAACCTTCTGGTCAGGAATATTGTTGAGATATTCATCAACCAAGTAGAACATATTGCGTTGCAGATATCTTTTTAATTTATGCCTGAATGCAGCAGTTCCCTTGGTTTCCTTTATACTTTTGGGTACTTTGTTTTATATAATCCGAGGCCCATTTCATTGAGTCCTAATTTCAATGCTTTGGTGCTAATATTCCCATAATGGATGTTGTTCCTTCCTCTGGTGTAGTGTTGATGATAGGCAGAGTTAAGAGAATAGTTTCCAATGTTATTTCTTATATACAGAATTAAGAACATAATGTATATGCATGGGAGTGGTAGCAGATTTAATTCATGGAAAAGAGGCCTTGATGGGGCATTGTGAGGTTTCCCGGTTATTATTCTAATAGCTTTCTTTTGCATTTTAAAGATGGTTTGAGAAATAGCATCTGATCCCCATAATATTATACTATAGGCTATATTCGAATAAATTTCCCCATAGAATAAATTGAGTAGTATAGTCTTACATGTAGTTTCATACAAGTGTCTTAATAAATAGCAAGTTGAACTAAGCTTATGTTGAAGGGCTGTTACATGCATATCCCAAGAAATATTAGAACACAGAGAAATGCCTAGAAATTTACATTGTCACATTCTCAATTGATTGATCATTAATTTTTATCGGCAGATCATTTGTCACATTTTTATTGCGTGTAAAGTATACTATTTTACTTTCATATACATTTAGATCTAGAAAGTTGTCTGTACACCACTTGTTTATTGCAAATGTGACAGACTTTGATTTTTCCACAAGGCTGGGGTAAGTTTGTGTTGATATTATTACATTAGTGTCATCAGCATACAGCACTAGTATAATTCCTTCATAATCTGTAAGCAGCTAGGTAGGTCATTGATATATATCAAAAAAAGGAGTGGCCCAAGGGTTGAGACTTGTGGAATGCCTTTGTTAACTCGGTATGCTTCAGATGAATATTTTGAGCCATCTACTGACAACACTACTTCCTGAGTGTGATTGTGGATGTAGGACTTCATCCAATTTAGAGGAGTTCCTCTAATTCCTATTCTATTGAGTTTAATTAGTTTTGACAAGTCAAAAAACAATCTGAGAGTTTTGCGTTTAGCATCTAATGAATTAAGTATAATGTCAGTTGCCTGACATATGGCAGTTCTGGTAGACCTTTCAGGTCTAAATCCATGCTGAGAATTTGAAAGTAAGAGGTTTTTTTTCGAGACAGGATGCTATTTGCATATACATGACTTTTTCAAATATTTCAGCACATGTATTTTGGACTGCTATTGTAGTTGTCTAAATCATTCACACAGCCATGGTTTTTATACATGGGCACTACTTTTGATTCTTTTAATTGGGATGGGAAAATCCCTTGTGTAGTATATAGTGAATATCGTTGTGTGTTTGTTTATGTGCATGATGATTGTCAACTGTCTGAATAAAGAAAGTCAAGGCACCGCCATTTTGGCGTCAGTCTCTTACCTGCCTCTAAGCACGTCTGTTCATTTCAATACACTACAATTGGCGACGAGGATGCCGGCTTTAATGGAGAAATTTATTCCCGAGGAGGAAAGTTGGGATGCGTATGAAGAGCGGCTGGACCAATATTTTATTGTGAACGACTTAAAGGAGGAGGAGACTCATGGGGAAAAAAGGAAGGCCGTATTATTGTCGTCAATGGGGAAATTGGCTTACGGCGTGCTAAGGAATTTGTGTGCTCCGGAGAAGCCTTGGGGTTCTTCATATGGTCAGTTGTGTGAGCTTTTACGAAGACATTTCAGCCCCAAATTGTCCGTTATTGCTGAAACACACAAATTCCACCAAAGTGTGCAGGGAAAGACAAGTTCTGTGCGAGAATTCGCCACGGAGCTAAGGAAAGCATCACGAGGATGTAATTTTGGCGCCTTCCTTGACCGGGCTTTGAGGGATCAATTTATCCTTGGACTTCGGGACAGAGATATAGTACGAGCATTATATTTGGAAAGCGAAGAGCTGGGGTTTGAAAGAGCAGTGGAGATAGCGGCTGCGCGAGAAAAAGCCGCCGCGAATGCCTCCGCGTGCAGCCTTTTCTCGCCATCGGCGGACCATGAGACAGGGGTCGGCGCCCGTGGAGTAGGCGTCCATTTTGTGAAAGCCGATACCGCGTCGGAAGCGAGCGACCAGCTGGAGGAGCAAGAGGTATATAGAGTCGCTGTCCGCGGGAGGGGGAACCGGCCACATCGGAATCCAGCGGCATCGGGAAAGATTGGCGCCGGAGTGTGCTACTGCTGCGGAAGGAAGGGTCATGCTAGGGCGGAGTGCCGTTTTAGAAATGCAAAGTGCGATATTTGTCGCCGTACAGGTCATTTGAAGGCAATGTGCAATCAGGGTCGCTTGGGTGAGTACCATGAGGTTTATCATCACGAGCCTTTCGTTGAAGGCATTGGATGCGTACGGATGTGTATGGATGGGAATGTGTTGGAAAACCAAATTAGGGAAGGGGAGCGTAAAAAAAATTTGGAGGAGTTACCAGGATTTTTCAATTTAAAAAGCCCTGTTAAAAATCCTCTTTGGAAAGTAACTATTAAAGTTGACAAGGTAGAGTTAGATATGGAGATTGATACAGGATCGGCCATTTCTGCTGTATCAGAGGAGTGCTATAAAAGACACTTTTCGAATGTCTTTTTGGAAAGCACGGATATCTTGTTGAGAACGTACGCTAACGCCTGTATTAGGCCTGTGGGTATTGTATGGGTACAGGTTCATTTTCAAGGAAGCTTGTTTAAATTGCCATTGTTTGTGGTAAGAAATTGAGGTCCACCTATTTTGGGCAGAGATTGGTTGAAAACTTTCCAATTTAGCTTTTCTTTCCTTAATCTAGGGGTTGTGGGGTCTGTTTTAACAGTGGAGAGTGTGTTGGAAAATTTCTCCACATTATGGGATGATGGATTGGGAACATTCAGTAAAGGCAAAGTCACTCTAAGTTTAAAGAAGGGCACTAAACCTGTGTATTGTGCACCCAGGGCATTGGCGTTTGCTCTCAAAAATCGAGTAGATGAAGAGTTGGATAGGCTAGTTACGTTGGGTATCTTGTATCCAGTAGAATTCAGTACTTGGGCAACTCCTATAGTCCCAGTTGCTAAGAATGATGGAAAAGTGAGAATCTGTGGGGATTTTAAGATTACTCTTAATCCTAGTTTGGAAGTGGAAAGATACCCCTTGCCTCGTGTGGAGGAAATTTTTTGCAAACTGCAAGGAGGAGAAAAATTCTCCACCATTGATTTGTCACAAGCTTTTCAGCAGTTGGTATTGGAGGACAAATCCCAAGAGCTGTGTACGATAAACACACACAGGGGTCTGTTTCGCTATTGTAGATTGCCTTTTGGGGTTGCATCAGCTCCAGCTATTTTCCAAAGAATCATGGATCAGGCTATGCAGGGGTTGAAAGGAACTGCTTCTTTTCAAGATGATATTATTATAACAGGGAGGAATGATGAGGAGCACGTGGAAAATTTAAGAAGGGTCCTGCAAAAACTGAGTGAGTTAGGATTTAAAGTGAATAAAAGGAAATGCATGTTTATGAAGGATTCTGTAGAATTTTTAGGACACCGAATAGACAAGGAGGGACTTCATCCAACTGAGTCAAAAATTGAGGCTATTATTAAGTCCCCAGTACCCAAAAATGTATCGCAGCTGAGAGCCTTTTTGGGACTAATAGAATATTATTCTAAATTTTTACCAAATTTAGCATCACGGTTGGCTCCATTGCATAGGCTCCTTCGGAAAGAGTCTGATTTTGTATGGACAAGAGAGTGCGATGATGCTTTCAAGGTTGTGAGAGCATCAATTGTTTCAGCAAAAGTGTTAGCACACTACAGCCCTTCTCTCCCTGTAATTTTAGAGTGTGATGCATCTCCCTTTGGACTTGGGGCAGTTTTGCTGCACCGTTTTGCTAACGGACATGAAAGGCCAATTGCTTTTGCATCTAGGTCACTGAGTAAAGCTGAGAGAAATTATTCTCAGATTGATCGCGAGGCTTTGGCAATAATGTTTGGAGTGCGGAAGTTTAACCAGTATGTGTATGGCAGGAAGTTTATGTTGCGAACAGATCATAAGCCTCTGTTATACATTTTTGGGGAAAAGAAGGGAATCCCTCAAATGGCAGCAAACAGACTGCAGCGCTGGGCAATAGTTTTGCAAGGGTATGATTTTCAAATCCGCTATATAAAAGCTGCAGATAATATAGTAGCTGATGGTCTTTCAAGGTTACCTTGAGAGATAGAGGAGGAAATAGTGAAAGACTTTTCATATGTCGAATTAGGAGAAAAGGAGTTCCTTCCAGTAAATGCTAAAGGTATTTCTCAAGAGACACGAAAGGATCCTTTGCTTAGTCGAGTGTTGGATTTTTGCATGTTTGGGTGGCCAGCCAAACCTAATGAGGAATATAAACCGTTTACGCATAGAAAAAATGAGCTAACCGTGGAACAAGGTTGCTTATTGTGGGGTAATAGGGTGATCATCCCAGAAAAGTTGAGAGCCCTGGTATTGAGGGAGTTGCATGCTGGCCACCAAGGTGTTGTTAAAATGAAATCTTTGGCTAGGTCTTACGTGTGGTGGCCTAGTTTGGATGAGGCCCTAGAGTCATTGGTGAGATCTTGTGAGTCTTGTGCAGTAAATAAGCCTTCGCCTGTTAAAGCCCCTCTGAAGTCTTGGGATAGACCTGAGGGACCATGGGTCCGTTTACATATAGATTTGGCTGGTCCATTTTTAGAGAAAATATTTCTAGTAGTGGTTGATAGTTCAACAAAATGGCCAGAGGTTATGCAGTTAAAGAATGGTGGGGCTGAGGAAATTATCAGTCATTTACGGGGTTTGTTTGCTGTGTTTGGGCTGCCAGAGCAAATCGTTAGTGATAATGGGTCCCCATTCACATCGGGTGAATTTCAAAATTTTTGTAAATTGAACGGAATCTTACACACATTCTCTCCTCCTTACCATCCAGCTACTAACGGTGCGGCGGAAAATCTTGTGAAGTGTTTTAAAAATAAGATTAAGACTCTGCTGCATTCAGGGGTTCCATTGCACATTGCCTTACCACAGTACTTGTTTAATTATAGAATAAGTCCCCATACTGTCACCGGAGAAGCACCTAGCAAAATGATATTTGGACGACTACTCAGGTCTTGCCTGACTCTCCTCAAACCTAGTGTCAGCAAGACTGTGGCTCTCAGACAGAGACTGTTGGAAATGCCTCAGACCAGAGTGACACTGTTAAGGCGTTTTCAGGTGGGTGACGAAGTGTGGGCCAGGGCTTATGGGAGAAGTGGTGCTAAGGACTGGGTACAGGCTACGGTGACAGGAGTACTTGGGTCCCGGAACTACCATGTCCAAACCGAGCAGGGACACATTTGGCACAGACACATAGATCAGTTGAGGGGCAGAGCCAAAGTAGCAGAAGGGCCTCACACAGTGTGTGATGAGGTTAGCAGTCCTGAAGCAGTGAAGACGTCAGTGCATACCCCCATGTCAGTGCCTACCCCAACACCAGTGCCTCCCTTAGTGCCTGTGTCCTCCTCAAATGAAGATGCTGAACCAGTAGGATACTGGGAGTCCAGGAAGGTAGACTCCACTGAAACATTACCGGTGAAGAACAATGTTGACATTGGTCAAAGGCGATATCCTCAGAGGTTGAGGATTCCAAAAAAGAAGTGGAGTATTTAAAAGAAAAAAAAGGGCATAATGTTGTGTTAGCCAATCAGTCCATATTTGCCCATTGCCTCTGTTTTTTTTTTAATCATTTTTTTGTATTTTCCTGGGGAGGGATGTAGTATATAGTGAATATCGTTGTGTGTTTGTTTATGTGCATGATGATTGTCAACTGTCTGAATAAAGAAAGTCAAGGCACCGCCATTTTGGCGTCAGTCTCTTACCTGCCTCTAAGCACGTCTGTTCATTTCAATACACTACACCTTGTGACAAAGATTCATTAATTAAAGATAAAAGGGGTGCTTTTATGGCTTCAAAACAATGATGAACAACTTTACCAGGAATTTCATCAGGGCCAGTACTGCATTTGTTTCTGAGTGAGGAGACAATGGTTTTTAGATTGATTTCAGAACAGGGCTTAGCCAACATTGATGATGGTGCTGCATTTGCAAAAAACACATTAGCTTGAGAAGTAGTTGAGCAAGGAGCTGATATGTAATGTTTGCTAAATTTCTTAGCTAAAGATGAATAGCTTGTGGCAATGTTATTTTCAGGGTTACAAAGTTTGAGGAGAGCAAGTTGTGGATTTTTCTTACCTCTACAATCATAAATATTTCCCGAGCAGTTTGGGACTTATTATTGGAATTAAGTAACTTATTGTGAAAACTAAAACGCGATGAAAAATAATTCCAAACAATCGTCAGATGAGAATAGTATTTCTCTTCAAAATAAATTCCAGCTTCTTAGTGACGATTTTGGAACTGATTTTCAAAGTACAGCTGATCACCCCGAAGAGGGATTTCTTCTTCCGACTGCACATCATGTGAAACTCAAACCGAGAGCTTCTGGGACAAGGAAGAGGCCCGCGAAAAAAAGGAAAGTATCTATTTACTCCGACAGCCACGGTCGAGGTTTAGCGGGCATGCTAAATGACATTAATGGAGACCAGAATTGGTGTTTTGATGGTTCGGTGAAACCAGGAGCTGAATTCAAAGATGTGGTTAATGGGTGTGAGAATATTGGTGAAAAATTTACTGGAAGTGATTTCATAGTTTTACTAGGGGGAACAATTGATATCTATCATAACAAATCCAACTGTGTAATTGAAACCTTGAAGCAATTGCTTCCTAAGTTGTCACACATGAATGTAATTGTCTGCCACTTACCATATCGGTACGACTTACCAACAACTTCTTGTGTAAATATAGAAATAGAAAAGGTAAATGCACTTATCTCTAAAATTTGCCAAAATTTTAAAAATGGATGGATCCTTAAAATTGGTAAACTTGATCACAGGTTCCATACAACTCATGGTTTACACTTAAACAAGCAGGGAAAACGTTTTGTTTCCAATGAAATAGTTAAGGTTTTGATAAAAGTAATACCTATTGCAAGCTCCTACTCTGCATGTGTTGGTGCTAGACCTGAATCAAACTCTGTGTCTATTTGACTAAACAAGAAGCTCAATGTACTCCATCAAAATATTCAATGTGTTAGAAATAAGGTGTTTGAATTGGAAGCAATCTTATCCACATTAGAAACCAATATTGATGTGTTATGCTTATCTGAACATTGGTTAACTAAGACAGAAAGTGAGCATTTTTATCTAGCCAATTATAATCTAGTTAGTCTTTATTGCAGAACACACTGCAAAAATGGAGGTACAGCTATTCTTGTCAGAAATAATATTAAAGCCAAAACACAATCCTTTACTTCATTTCTAAATGAAGAAAAAAACTTTGAGCATTCTGTAGTTGAAATCTATCTTCCCAATGGTAGTATTTTTATAGTTTGTTTCTTTAGATCTCCAAACAACCTTGAAGATGTTTTCTTAAATAAATTAGATACTCTAATTGGGTTACTTAAAAACAAAAAGAAACCAGTTATAATATGTGGTAATTTTAATATAGATTTTTTGAAAAATTCCAACATTAAACGTGATTTATTTGCTATTCTATGCTCTCATGATATGACAGAAACGATTAAAGACCCAACAAGGATCAACTCATGTCTTGATCAATTTATTATTGGGAATGACTTCTACGAAAAGACCTCTGAAGTTATTTGTACAGGTCTTTCTGATCACAAAGCAATTCTCTTAACCCTATCATATGACGATGGACACCATAAAAAGTTAAATGCAGAAATTATTTATAAAAGAACATATGATCCTTATAGTCTTCAATATTTTAATACATTATTGTCAAAAGAAACATGGGAGGATATTAATTACCCTACTGATCTTGATACTAAAGTTGACAGCTTTATCAATATCATTACTTATTACCATGATTTAGCATTTCCCCTTCAAAATTGTCAAGCATAATAAAAGTAAACCTGAAAATAGTCCTTGGTTAACAAGAGGAATAATTATTTCTTGTGATAGAAAAAGAGCATTGTATAAGCAATGCATTGATTCTAATGATCCAGAGTTAATGAAATACTGCAAAAGTTATTGTAAAATTTTGAGAACTACTATTACTCTAGCAAAAAAGCTGCATACCAGCTCCTTGATAACAACATCATCTAATAAATCTAAGACTATCTGGAAAGTAGTGAAAAAGGACACAGGGAAAAATAAAATTAATAGCAACACAATATCTAAAATATGTTATAATGGCACAACAATAACAAGTGTCCAAAAAATTTTAGACATTTTCAATGATTACTTTGCCCAAGTAGGTGTCAATCAAACTCCCAAACAGTCGCCCACCAACACAGGTACTTCTAAAATGGTCATCAATTCCTCCTCTATATATCTAGAACCTGTTACTAAAAATGAAATATTGAGGATAATCAATCAGTTATATAATAAATATTCATGTGGCCCTGATGGTATACCTGATGCTGTTATAAAAAGTTGTGCCACCTTTATTGCTGAACCACAGACTGAAATTTGTAATTTTTCCCTAAGTGCTGGTCAATTCCCCTCCAAATTTAAAGTTGCAAAAATTAAAGCTCTGTTTAAAAAAGGAGAGAAGGAAAACATTGAGAATTATAGACCAATTTCCTTACTTTCAGGTTTCTCCAAAATTTTGGAGAAGGTCATGTATCTGAGATTGATTTCCTTTTTTGATAAATCCTCTGTCATTGACAATCATCAATTTGGCTTCAGAAGGAATAAGTCCATTAATGATGCCCTTTTCTCATTGACAAGAAAGATATGGAATGCCTTAGATAGTAATATTCATGTTGCAGGGCTTTTTATTGATTTAAAAAAAGCTTTTGATACAGTTAACCATGGAATTCTTTTTAAAAAATTAGAAACATATGGTATAAGAGACAATGCAAAGGACTGGTTTAAATTATATTTAACTGATAGGTCACAATATATTGAAATGAATTCATCTGTATCAAGTACAACTTCTGTTATTTGTGGAGTTCCACAGGGCTCAATTCTTGGACCACTACTATTTTTAGTCTTCATAAATGATTTACCTGCAAATTTACCACTCTCCAATACAATACTATTTGCTGATGATACTAACTTAATTTTTAATAACCATAATCCCACTCAGTTAATGAACGAGGTAACAGAAACTACACATAATTTGATGAACTGGCTCACTGACAATAAGCTATCTTTAAATGTTAGTAAAACCCATTATTTAAACTTCAATCTCAAGAAGAAGTTAATAAATTTATGTCCAATAATTAACAGTTGCCCCATAAAAGAACTAAAGGTAACAAAGATTTTAGGTATTTGGATTGACTCTAATCTTTCATGGGAGGAACATATTAATAACTTATCTCAAAAACTGGCACAAATCTGTTATGCATTCCGTGTACTCAAGGAAATCATTTGCATTCAGGTATTGAGAACTATATATTTTGGCTATGTTCAGTCACTTCTCCATTATGGTATTCCCTTTTGGGGCTCCTCTATCTTCCTTCCAAAATTATTTAAAATGCAAAAAAAAATATTCGCATAATAACTAATTGTAATAATAGAGCTCCCAGTAAACCTATTTTTGAAAAACTAGAAATCTTACCTCTTCCTTGTCTATACATTCTTGAAACAGTATCTCTTATTAACAAAAATCAAGACATGTTTATTAAAAACTGTGACCTTCATAGTCATAATATGAGAAGCTAAAATGCATTCCATGTAAGTCAGCACAGAGTAAATAAAACAATTAAAGGGATAGATCATCAGGGAATACTTATGTACAATAAATTGCCTGCTTATATTAAAAATATCAAAAGTTCCTTTAAATTCAAGTGTGCCATGAAAAAAATACTTTCATGTAAATTATTCTATAGTGTAGATGATTTTCTAATGCATATCATTTCAAATGTATAATTGAAATGTGTTAATCCCAAAAAAATTGTAAATTGTATATATTTGTACTTTTCATATTGTTTTGATTTTTCATAATGTTTTTTTTTTATTGATATGAAGTGTAAAACATGTATTGACAAAGCCATGCATAATTCTATGCTTATGGTGAATGAATAAATTACAATTACAATTGTCATTATAAGTTCTTTTCATAGTAGAAATCAGCGTACTGTAATACTTTTGAAATTCCTTATAGAGTAAACTGTGCTCATGATTGTTAAAACTTTTACTGGAGATAGCAAGTTTTTTAAGGATATTTGAGTAGTACCGGATCTCATCAGTTAGCCATGGATTTTGTTACATGAAATGAAGAGGGCTCTTCTCAAATTCTTCTCAAACAAAAAAGGGTTCATACTAAACTTGGTGGGTTTTAAGTGGGTCTTGTCACTGACACAACAGGTGTCTTCTGGCTCCATTAACAATGGCAATTATGTTATTTGCAATCAAATCTTAAAGGGCCCTTAGGAGATGAAAAAATTTTAAATTTTACAGAAACTAATATCTGCATATTTTTGTGGGTAATCTGAGAGTGAAGAATAGTAATTGTAGTCAGCCATGTTGTAATGTAATTATAAGTAATTGTTGTAATGAAATTGATTAGATAATATAATTTTATAGAAAATACTTGGAACTATTATCATTAAAGTATACCATGGATGGAAAAATACATGATGCATCAATGGGTGTTACTTGATGGGATAAGGGTATATGAAGGGATATATTTTTGCCCATACCTGTAGCATCCTCTCTGTGCAGCACCCGAGTAACAGAGTGAATCCTTAAGAAGAGTTGACAGAAATGGGTGTGCACCATGGGAAAGCAACAAGGACACCATTTCAAGATTGCCAGACCCAGCAGCAACCTATGTGGAAATGAAAAGAATAAATGCATTATCATGACAGGCAGCTCACCAATTGGGATGAGGCTCAGAATATAAGGGGACAATTATTACACAGAGGTACCTCCTGAAGATGTGACTGGTTTTAACAGCAATGTTGGTTTAAGCACATACAAGGTTTGTATAAAAAATATTGCTAACAAATTTTCCCAGACGCATGCATGAAGTGTTGAATTCAGACTGTTAAGTGTGTGCTTCATCACAGATTGTATACTGGCATTGATAAGATGCCAGTGCACACCATTATCCCTGAAAATTTGGTGACACAAAAGACCTTAGCTAAACCCATCCCGTAAGTCTTTGGATGGATGACCAAGAGCAGAGTTGAGTGGCTACTTGCAAAGACCGTAAGCAAAATGACATTGTGACAATTCCCCAACCCCCTGACAATCTTGACTTGGCACCAGCTGACTATTTCCTATGCCCACAAGTGAAATCCTCCCTCAAAGAACACCAACAAGGGACTATACAGGGCTCGTCCAGAAGATAAGTGTACTGAGCTCAGGAAAAAAAATTTATTACACTTTTACATGTCTTAAGCTAATATTCCTCAAAATAGGACCCTTGTGAGTCGATACACTTGTTCCAGCGGCGTTCCCATTCCTGGGACACTCCCGCGAAGGCATCATCGGGAACCTCTCGAAGACACGTCGTCACGGCCTCTTTGACAGCGTCCAAAGTCCCGTATCGCGTTCCTCGTCACGCGTTCCGCGTCTCGTCACCCGAAACAAGGTTCTCTAAAAAATGTGGATCATTTTTGCAGTAATCCGCAAGTTGTGTCGCGATTTCCAAGCGATTGAGTCTATGATCATCACTGAGCACTTTCGGCACCAACTTTGCACAAATTTTTCGCATCTGTAATTGGTCCCTAATAATCTCGTGCACTATTTTTTTTGGCACATGACACTGGTCTGCTATCATCCGAACACTAAGACGACGATCAGAGTTCAGTACATCGCGAACTTTTCGCACATTTTCGTCGGTTAGTGTCGTTGATGGGCGTCCAGGCCGTGGTTCGTCGTCGACCTCTTCTCTGCCCTCCACGAACATCTTGTGCCACCGAAAGATCATGTTTCTGGACATGGCTGACTCCCCGTAAGCCTGGTTAATCATACCGACAGTTTCGGTAGACGATTTCCCAAGCTTTACCGCAAATTTGATGGAATAACGCTGCTCCAAAAACTTCGGCATCGCGTTCCGTGACGTGGGTCGAGCGTTTAGGTTCACGTTAACAGAGCTCCTCACTACACCACAGCTCAGAGCCGACTGCCTTTTTCAGCGTCGCTTGCCAACATACCCCCCTCCAATCGCAGCCCGTCAGAGCGGTGCTGGGCGTGCCTGGAGCGGCGGGAAAAAATCAGTACACTTATTTTCTGGACGAACCCTGTAAGTGCCATCAAAGATGCTTGCTCACGTACCCTTAAGGACCTTTCAGAATCCACCAGCCTTCAATTGTCAAGCCGCTAGCAAAAGTGTGTAGATGCTCAAGGCATATACTTTGAAGAATTTTGAAACACTGTAGCAATATCTGAAATAAAATATTTTTCCAAAAATTTTCCCCATACTTTTTATACAGACCATGTACATTCACACACACACACACACACACAAATACCTTATATCTTACATTACATAATTCATTCACGGACTGCTCACTCTCTCAACTTCATTTCAGACCATCTAGAGTGTCCACCCTTCTACTTCTTGCTTAGCACTCCATTGCACATCATCCCTGTTTGGCTTCCACTCCACCCCTCCCCTCAAAGCATGCACCCTTCCACCCTCACCTCATCTCCCGCTCCCACAACTTTTCATGGCACACCCAATAAGATTCATGAGTTAGACAAAATCTGATTCAGTCACTTGACTCCATTATGATTCTTCTTTCATTTTGGTTTAGGGTGCCATTATCCTCATCATCAGGGTGTTAGTTGTGAAATACTCCACTATATAATATTATCCAGCCATCATCCAACACCATGATAAAGAGCATGAGCATACAAAGTTTTAAGGAATCTATGCTATAATATCTTAATTTCCATCCACTTAAATCCACCCTAATTTTCCAAGTGGTTGTACAACCCACTCTCATGCATAATGTACAGTTCAATTTTCAACCATTGCAACAGTTAAAATTTTTTAGCATAAGCACTCATAAATATGCACAGAATGTAGACCCAATGCTATAGTGTCCCTGTGAGTCTTAGAGGTAAATGTGATGAAGAATTAAATGATTTGATGGTTCTTTTAGTTCACAATAGAGCAGGAATATGTTTAAAAGAAAATGTATTTTTTCCTTATATATTGTATTGAGATTCATCATATTTCAAAATTATTATTATTAATAGCAGTAGCCTACTGGGTTAGTATATCTTTTCATTTAACCCAGGCACCACACATTACTGTACTTTTAAGTCCTGACTCACAGGATACAAAATACCCTAAAATCCCATAATGCATATACATCAATGAGCAGTATTGAAGATACATGCATTCAAATTATATATTTAAAAAAAATTCATGAATCATCATCATCTTTTTTTCTATCACTGAATTTCCCAACCTGGAATATGAATTCAATTTTCTGAAAACAAAAAAGAAGGGAAATGATTATATTCCTATTTATGGTACATTCCTAATTCTTTTCCACTAGAAAGTTGTCCAGAGACATTTGTTTTTGCCTACTGTTCAAAACTTTTTGGAAATGCAACACAGCATTACCATCGAATGCATTTGTAGTGCACATAGCCACTGCCTTATTAGGGTAATACTTCTCAATATATGCCACAACAGTTTCCCATTCTTTACCAAATGTGTGATCTCCAGTGACACTAAGATGCTAGCAGAATTAGCGCTACTCTCGTCACTTTATGCAAAAAATTGTCCATTAAGCCAGTTATTTTTGGTTAAAATGATTTTGCTCATTATTTGAATTACTTACAATGTAAGGTACTCATTATGCAAGGCTCCACAGCATTTAAAAATTTATTTTGGAACAACTTATGTATTTAGTATCAAAATTACATTTTATTTGAACAGTTTGAATTTTGAATCTTAAATTCAGGTCAAGAGAATAGCTTGTAATATGTACCTGAAATAAAATTGCAGTGTGTTCAGCCCATCTCTGTAAATTCATAAAATAATATGGTCTTTAGCTCTGCATACATTCTATCCCTCTTAACTCCATGCAGAATGCCTATTCTTTCCCTTGTTTTGGCAACATTCTTTCCTTAATTATATCCTCAGCATCCCATCGCTTAATATCTCCTTTACCTACTTGTCCTGATTTCTTCAAATTTCTCATAATAAGCTTTCTTCTCCCACCATTGCTAGAACTTCTTTGTAGGCTTTCCTTCCTGCCCATTTCATCATCTGCATTTATTTCAAACCCATATCTCAAGAGCCTCCAACAAAAACTCATTCTCTTTCCTCATTTCAAACACTCATTCCTTAATGACTAAGTTTCCACACACATAAAAATACATTCCATTTCATGTTCATTGGCCTTTTCTTTAGATTTTTACTTTAAGGACCAATCAGCAACTGCCTCCTATTTACAAAAATATTTAAAAATAAAACACTGAATTTAATATATTTCTCTATGATCATAACTTCAAATACCTGCCTTTTTGTTTTAATTTGAATCACAGTAACATAAATTATATTTTTCAACTATAATTATAGATATTCCTTGTTCTTGATACCAGAACATATGTGTAAAATGAGCCTTCCATTGAAAAGTGAAAAGTTTCAATAGATTTAAGTCATATTGTAATTCCAATGATTGAGAATTTAAAAAATGTAATGGTATTTTTCATTTATTCTTATGTATGACTCATTTACCTTAGGTATTGTATGATATTTTCAAAACTTTTCTAACCAATGTGTTGGCTTTAGGATAATATAAATATTACATAAGAGCATTTTGAGCAATCTAATGTAGCAATTTTTTGGTGTCTTTGTGCTATATATTTTCAAAAGATGGAATGAAAAAGATACGATGATGGAGTGTGGATAATGTCCTGATGTACATAGACACACTCACTTGCAAAGGTGTCTCTGTGCACACCTCCCCACTCAGACTTGCCCCTCCCTCCACGCTGGTGGCCCCACTTTCGAGGAGGGCCCTGGCAATTGAGAGGCGTCCCTGCAGGGCCACGTATGTCAAGGCCGTCCAGTGTCGGGTCTCAGGGTGAGCTCCTGGGCAAGAGGGGCTGGTGGGTGGAGTCTCAGCATTGGGGTCGGCACTGCCACACTGGGAACCAGGTCCCCCTCCCACATGATGCGCACCACTCTTCTGCAGCAAGGCATTCACCATTGCCTCATCCCCTCGCAGACATGCCAGCATCAGGGGGGTGAAGCCGGCCTCGCTGACTGTGTTAGCCTGAAGGGAACACAAATGTTTATGAACCTCACTTACAAAGGCATCACACCTTGTCATGTCTATGTGCTCAAAACATTGCATCATTTTTCCTCACTGCCTGGCCAAAGGCATCAACTGAGGACCAGGGAAAAGGTTCATCACATTCACTCAAACACCAGCAGGCACCTTAGTGGTGACTATTTGACATCGTGCTGATTGGCCTACCTCTGAGTCCTTGTCAGCCGATGCCAACATTTTGAAGGCTTTTCCCTCTGCCCATTCCCAGTGCCCTGATAACTTCCTTTGCGCTTTTAGAAATGATACTATATTGATGTATACTACCCCAAAACCCACAACTAATATATATGACCTGGGGCTTTCAAATATACCACATATATAAAATGTGAAATTTGCTAAAGTAATTTTGAATTCATGATAGGTGACACGATACTCAGATGACACATGCGTATAAAAGCATAGGGCACAGAAACACACATGAAACTCACAAAGAACAAAATATGCAGTAGCACAACCATCCTCATCAATGGAAAAAAAAGTGTTATTGTGTATGCCCTTGTGCCAATCAATGCCCTGCTTTCACTCTATTATGGAGAATTTCACACTCTAATTGTATAGTATCTTGTTTTCCTCTCCCCATGAACTACAACCTTGACAAGGTGGAAGGGCATGTATGTCCTGATGACCCCTAGAGCTGTGCTGGTTGAAGCAAGGACATTTGAAGAGTGAAGATGAAGTGGGGAAAGCACTGTCAGAAAGAATGAAGAGAAAGAAAATCCATGCAACCAATCAAACAAAAGTCAAGAAAAACATTAATTGAACAAGGGAAGATCCAAGAGAGATGGAAGGAATACATAGATGATCTCTATAATAAAGACATTAGGGGAGCAAGCTTAGCCATAGAAAGAGAATATGATGTAGGAAAGGATAGCTTAGATCAATGGTGAGATAGAAAGGGTGCTATTATTATAGGTAATCTCCCAGTTAAGATAGGTTTTAGATGGGCACTAATATCAAACAATTTTCTTGTCTTTCCCTATAAAACACAACATTATCCTCTACAACAAGCCACTCTCCATCTCCGTATACTTCCCTCCTCCCTTTATTCTGTCCAATATCCCTATCCTATTCCTAACCCTTCCTCATTTGCCTAACATTCTTCCCTCAATCACAGTCTTTAACCTCTCATTGCCAATCAATATGCTTTGCATCCATTTTTCCTGTCTTCTTATCATTTCTCCCAAAAATTGCCTCTCCTCCCCCACCATACCTATCACTTCCTCTTTGTTTTCCTCTTGGTCCATTTTACCTTCTCCGTCCTTCCCCATATCCACATTTCAAAAGCCTCCAAGCTACACCTATCATTTTGTTTCAATGACCAGGTACTATACAAAAACTATACACCATGCAAAACTATATTCTATATCAAAGTTTTAACAAGATTTTTCTTAACATTCTTAATCAATGTCCCTGTGATCAATTTTCTTCTACTTCTAAAAGCTTCTTTCCTTAATGCAAATCTTCTCCTTATTTCCCTACTACTTTCACCATTTTAGTGCAAAATGCTTCTGAAATACATAAACTGTTCCACCCGCTCTAGTTTTTGCCCTTGCATTTTGATGTTTAGCTTAGCCTTTCTGTTTCAGAAAAGCTGCATAACCTTGGTTTTATTTAATTTTATTCTCATCCCATACCTATCTTGCTGACTTTCTAATTCCTTCAAATGCTTGCACCCCTTGTCTGACTGAAAAAACTAGAGCTTGGTCATCAGCACACCTAACCGATTTTACGAATTCCCCTCCGACTTTCACTCCTACCTCCAGTTCTTCCCATGCCTCTTTAATCATTTCCTCCACATATATGTTGAACACCACCAGTGTTAATGGAAAACCCTGCCTTACACCAGAATATCCATCCCCCACTCGCACCTGAGCAGTCAGAGACATGTACAGGTTGTGGATTAGCCTCCTGTCTGTCCAATCTATTCCGATTTTCTGCAGTACAGGCATTAGTTTCTCCCAATTCACTCTATCAAACGCTTTTTCAAAATCTACGAAACAGGCAAATATGTCCCGATTGTATTCTATATTCCTCTCGATTAGTGATCTCATTACTGCAATGGCATCATGTGTACCTCTTCCCTTCCTAAACCCAAACTGATCATCCCCTATGGAATCATTTACGTTACTCTCTATCCTTTTGTTGATGATTCTAAGAACTACTTTAGCTGCAAGTGAAATCAAACTTGTTGTTTTGTAGTCCTCATATGATGAAGCCTCTCGTTGTTTGAAATAGGAAGTAACGCTGATCTGATGAGTCTTCCTGCCAAATTTCTCCCTCATAAATCCAATGAATTTTTCCACAAAAACACTTCCTTCCACATTTCCATAAACCTTCAGTTCTGCAGAAATACTGTCTACCCCCGCAGCCTTTCCCCAAATACCCTTTCTATCTCATCATCATGAATGCCATGGATCTAAGCTGTCTTCATCCACGTCATCTTCTCTTTCTACATACATCTAACCTTGATGGCCTAAGATCTTTACCTTGCAGTTTTTCTATATAATCCTTCCATCTTACTTTGATCTTTTTTGTTCCAGCTAACATTTTCCCCAACTTTTTCTGATTATTAATACAGATCTTACTTTCTATTTTCTTGATTATATTTTAACCTTTTTGTATAGCCACCAATTTTACCCTTCCTCTGCAAACTTTCCACATCCTTGCATTAAGTCTTCCACCACACTTCTTTTGCTCTATTTGTTACCCATCTCAATTTATTATTTAACACTTTGTATTTCCTTATACCTAACTCTGTAAAGAACATTAAAGAAACTGAAATAACATAAGGCTATGGGAGTAGACAACATTCTTGTAGAACTACCTAAAGGTTTAAATTTAAAAATGTGGGCCATATCTCTTGATCTCACATGTATATTGATTATGGATTTGGGGAGGGTTTCAATCACTGAATGGTTACTCATACAGTGGGAAAGGGTGGTAGTGCAATCACCCACATAGAAGGCATGGCAGGAGTAACAGAAAAGGAAGTAGATAACAAACATTAGCCATAGCAATGATCAGATTGCATCCTAGTCAAATCTACCATAAATGGTAGATTACCAATACTAATAATTCAAATTTAGGGAGCAATGTTTCTTTAGCGCAGCTCTGTGGATAAGTATTCTCCCAAAGCTAAGTTAAATGTTGCAAGGACAGCTAAGTATTTCACTTTGGCATAAGAACTGCTAGAGAGGTGTATTACTTGTGATTCAAGGGCCTCTTCCCCTTGATAAATTGGCTCTTATGTTTCAATCTTTGCAATGGTTGAGAGTTTCTAGTACTCACATTTCAAAAAATAGTCTTCACACAAATTATTTTTTAGCATTTAAATTGGACTTTTCATCAACCTTCTGGCTCTGAAACAAAGTACATCCTCTTTTAAAAAGAGACATTTCAGGCGTGATATGGTGGAATATCATGATTAATTAAAATTGGCAATTTTCCACAAAATAAAATTTTATTAATACGACCGGTTTCAATGTAACTACATCATCTTCCTTTACCCTTTTACCTTTACCCTTTACTTTTTACCCTTAACACCTTTACTCCTTTTCGCACACTTCTTTGTGCATGGATATCTGCGCGCGGTTAATGATGGGGAAACCCCGGTCTCATCCCCTTTCTCCATGGCCCTAGAAGCTTGGAGCCGCACCGAGGGTCCACCCTCAACGAGACAACCCCTCCATCCAGCCACGAGGTTTTTCCGAACTGTGTTAATTTCCCCCCCCCACCCCTTTCTCCTCACCCACATCTTTTCTCCCCTCTCATATGTCTCCCACGTTGCCCACGTTCCACCTCCCCTCCTTCTTTCCCCATTTTCCACAACCCTCCCCTCACTTGCTTTTCAGCATACATAGTAGACAATGAGAAATGACTGTTACCAGAAGATGATGTAGTTGCATTGAAACCGGTCGAATTAATAAAATTTTATTTTGTGGAAAATTGCCAATTTTAATCAAACATTGTCTTTTGTTTTAAATTTGATTCTAGGCATCATTTTACCACTTATTGGGAATTTCTAGAATCTTTTACTGTTTGTCACTACCAATGACCTTTTTCTTCTTGAGAAATTGAAAGGCTTGTTCATGCTAGGCATGCTCAATAAAGAGTTGCTATAAATGTTTCCAATCACATTAAATGCAGTGCAGTATTTGAAATTTATTTTAGATTGTTAGCATAATGTTGTTGTGGTACAAGTTTAATTTTGCCTGAATACTCCAATATTGCATCCACAGATTTTATTGTAAGTTGAAACATGCTTGGTTTTCTTATGCCTGCTGCCGCTAATGCTGAAAAGGACTTTTCAGGAAGGTGTGGATTCACTTGGGGAACAGGATAGGACACATTGTACTAAGCCTGAACTCCAGGGAGGACCAGGAACACACTTCACCTTACATTGATGTTCATAAGATAATTACAATTTTGCAGCTGTTTTCATGGAGTGAGTTTCACAGATGCCACCACACGCAAACAGATCTCATTTTAAAATTTTTCTTTCACATGTTGAACATGTTTCAAAGTGCAATGCCTGCTACTAATGCAATACTGGACTCAAATTAATAAATCTTATGTAACATATACATTAAAAATTAAGCAACAATAAAAAAACCATAAACACAGCAATCAACCCGAAGGTTGGCTTGATAGGTGATGGTAGAGTTCACCCAGTACTAAGCCGAACAGCATGTGAAATTCACACATCAGGGTAGGTGGGCCAGTTCATTTCTCTGTGAAAGTTAGCTATGGTTTCCTAGGAAGTTCTGGCGCCTAAAAAATCAAACAGCTTGGGTGGAGCTAAGGGTCCCGAGAGAGGTGTGCCTGGGAATTGAACCCAGACCCTCCAGTCAGTAGTCCAATGCTCTATCCCTGGACTACTGCATTCTTATATGAAATTAATTCTAAACTTCTAAACAAAAGCTAGACAGGCAAAATGATAATTTATGGCAAATTAATGTCGATTTTTATATCTTTCTGAGACACTTCAAATTATTCCAAAAGTGCAGACATTTACTCATTTGAAATGCTTCAGGTGGTGGGAGAATAGATGTTACAAATGGGGCAACTTTGCCATCCTGCTGAAAATAAGTAAATAAATAAAATATAACTTCAAGTATAAATTAATTATTTAATAAAAATAATACACAAGTACATATTTTTAAGGAACACTAATGGCCATTTAAAATGATATTTTGAGTGATCTCGATTTAGCTTAAGCCATTGTTTTAATTAAGCATTTGGCTTGTATCACATTACCTATATCCAACAGGTAAAAATATCTAAGGTGGAAATTTCAGCTGGAAAAATTTAACTTCTATAACATTAAAATTGTATTGAATCCATCAAATTTGGAAATAACCCCCAAAACCTAAAAGATTTTTAATTTGGAAAGTGTCTTTCCTTACACTACTGTATATGATGAATGGCTGATGTCTTTCCTGGATAAAAATACAATTGCTGTGTTAAAGAATTGCTGGAGGATCATATGAGATATGCTACATTTCAATATGCATTCAACATGTCAAAATACCACTCAGGTTAAAAATTGTAGAGAAAAATAAAAGAGAGTTCACCTTGGTTGAGGGCAAAAGTTGTAGGGCATGAGGGATGAGGTCTGCCCTCCCTGATGCCAACATTCGGAATGCAAGATCAGTCTTCAGCCTCCTCACACACTCCACTTCATCCAGATGCCACCTTCGAGGCCCTCCATGGCCACTAGGGGAACTGCATAAGGACTCTTCATGCCTGCAATCAATGCTCAATAACCACAAAGGAATACTCTGGTTTGCATCATTAGGAGCTACCAACCATATCTTTCCTATGATACTCTACATAAATGGTTATTTAGTACACTTGTTTCTTTGCTTCTGAACCTTTTGGTACCATTGATTGTGTGTAACTAACAATTTTACCTTTCAAAGTAAGATGTGTGGTATCATGGTGGTAGAAAATTAAAAATTTTTAGGGTTACATGTCAACCAACATCTAAAGTGGGACGAACATATCTCCAAATATGCAAGAAAATCAATTCAGTTTACCACCAGATGTCAGTTTTAAAACACACTGTAAGTTTAGATGTCCTAAAAATATCATATTATGACATGTTCTACTTTGTAATGTCTTGTAATCTCGGGAGCATCATCCTCATTAAAGAAAGTATTTTTATGTTACATTTTTGTGTTCTTAATTTAATGAACATGAACTTCCTCAAAGTTGAGCCTGAAACAATAGAAAGTATTTTTAGCTCAGAAAATAATAGTTAGACTCATATTTTACCAACCTTATTGTCTGCACTGCCAGTCTCTCTTTAAATATGTATCTGGGAATATTAACTGCACCTTTTTTATACACCTATCATGCAGTGACTTATGCAAAATAAAAACAAAGAAAAACCTTTACAATGAATAACAGTTACCACTGTCAAAATACCAGAAGATATAAAGATATACATGTGAAAACATCAAACCAGTCTATGGTAGCTAAAAGGCCAACATCATCGAGTTTATCATTTAAATTTTGGAGGGGGTGAGGAAGTAGCCAGAATAGCAATTGCCAGATGGCAGAGAGCATATTGAATTGTGGATAATCCCAATCATTGCATTTGTGTATCAACAAAAACATAGAAACAACAGTTTTACCACTATTTTCAGGGTCGGATTAAATTTTCAAATATCAAAATGTATTTTTAAATGAAATATTTTTTTATTCATCTTCAAAGTTTTTTCATGTTCAGATTTTGTTGCAGAGAATGGTTAAAAACAATGCAGATTCTGTCTGCTATGGTATTGCATTCAAGCTATAAGTGATTGTGTATGCTAAAATCAGAGAAATGGCAGATAGAGGAATTTCAGATCACTGTCCACTGTAAGGAGAATGAGAACTTGATTACAGCAGGAGGAGAAACTACAAGAAGCTATTTGTAGTAAACAACTTGTGACATGGAATTGCTAAATGGCCAGAACTAGAAGAAGAATTATTAACTTGGGTATTGAACCATAAGATGAAGATCATTACACAAATGACAATTCAACAAGCTAGAGTGATTGCTACTAACAGGGGTATCAATAATTTATCAGGAACAACATCATGGTGTTCCATATTCATGAAGAGAAATGACCTATATACAAAGACTAAAACTCAGATAGCACGAACAAGGCCAACAGAATATGAAGATAGGATTATCAAGTTACAAAAATTTGCCATTAGCATAAGAAAAAGAGAAAATTTTGATCTTTCACAAATAGGAAACATGGATGAAGTCCCACTGATATTAGATGTATCCTCACACAAATGTAGATTCTTAAGGAGCAAAAAGTGTAACTGTTGAAACTTGTGGACATGATCAAGCACATTACACAGTTGTAGTGTCTTGCTGTGATGATGGAACAAAATTGTCACCTCTTTTGATTTACAAAAGGAAAATCTTGCTCAAGGAAAAACTGCCTACATGTGTGCTTGTACATGTCCACCCTAAGAGCTGGGTGGATAAAAGCGAGGCAAAGTTGTGGATAGAAAATGTGCCATCAAGGCATCCTAGCACCTACCTTGCCAGTATGGGATCAGTTTTTGGAGTTGCAGAACAGCAGCCATGAAAAATAAGATCAACCAACTGAAAACTGAAATAGTTATAATTCCAGGTGGCCTAAAAAGCCAGCTTTTAAATGGGACAAAACTTCATGGAATGCTGTGAAATGTGACATCTGTAAAATCATATTAGTAGTTTTAGGGAAGGCGACCAACAGCTGAGGTCATTTGTGCCATTAGGGATGGATGGGAAAGGATGAAGGGTGGAGAGAAACCTGGCGTAAACATTAGCCTACTCTCAACAAAAGGCACCAAGGGATCCACAACTTAACATCTCATCTGATGGACAGCACACTCACTCAAAGTGCTCTCCACAAAGCACCTCAAGTGGGGTTAGGATACCACTGAAAAATATCCGCCAGTCCCGGATTTGAACCTGGGTCCTCTGGATGGGAAGCCAGTATGTTATCTACTGCCCCATCCCAATCCCCTTGTAAAATCATTCAAGATATGTGGAAATATTAACATATTTAATAGCACAGAGGATGATTTATTGCACGAAGGGTCAGTTTCCGGAGAAGAGGCTGCAAATGATTCTTTATTTAGCTCTGGAAATGAATTTCTGGGTTTTAAGATTGGTGAAGAAAAGGCACCCAGCTACAATGTTCCCTAGCTGTTTTTATAAACATATAGTATGACTATAAATTTGGTACAATAAATCATTATGGAAATTCATGAAAAATTTAGACTTTTTTTTCAAAATTTGAATTTGCATTTGAAAAAGGGGGTGTGTCTTATACACCAAAGTGTTCTATATGATAGCAAATATGGTAAATGAAGAGTTTCAAGAGCACAGTTGACATTATAAATCATTCAGTATTCTTACATAAAAACTATAAATTTAAGGACAAAGTGGTTTAAATTAATGAATATTCTCAACATTAAAAACAACAATTCCAAATGGGTGAGATAATTTAGCTTGAATGAGTTCAAAACTCCCTCCCTCCAATCACCCAACCCCTTCCTTATCTCCCCCACCCCTCCCCCCCTAGCCCTCCCTTCCCCTTCACACCCACACCTGGAGACTCACATGGTTGCAGTGGGCGAAGAGATGGGTGATGGGTCAAGGAGGGAGCGGGCAGGGCAGTCGACACCGGGCAGCAACAGCCGTGCTGCTTGCATAACATCATCGGCATCCACAGCCTGTGCCAGCCGGTGCTCAGCATGTGCGGTTGCCACTCGGACCCACTCCGCCAATGGTGGAAGCACCACATAGGGACGCTCATATGAGAGCTCCTGGATGGGTGGGGGGTGTGCTGATGGAGGAAGAGGGGGTGGGGTCAGCAGGGGAGATGATGCCGTGGCTGCAGTGGCTGCTTGCTCCGCATGCTCCAACTGTCAAGGACAAACACCAACCCTTGACAATACAATCAAATTGATGATGGCGAAAAATACACCCATAAAAATACTTAATGATGCATGGGGCAACTTAACATAATGTGACTATATATCCAGTTATTACAAGTTCCACTGTCAACTTTGTGAAAGTTCATAATTACTGAAAAGTCAAACTTTGTATATTTTCACAATGAATTGATTTCAGAGCACTACCGGTTTCAATTCATGATATCATTATCTGATGAGTTTGCCTATGCACTGTAGCACCGCAGTAGACTTATTGTGAAAGTATAAAAGGTTTGACTCATTCTGTGATCAGTTATTATGTGTATTCTGGAAAAGGGACATAGTTACAAAAGTAAATCAGGATGGACATCAGTTACATCTTGTTTCAATATTCAATATTATAAAGAGATGTAAGGAAAAACCTTACGCTGCAATATTATCAGTTTTATAAAGGCTAATCAGTATTTAACAATACAAAATACTTTATAATTTTAGTTATAATCTGAAAAAACTAAATTCTGCAATTTGTAAAATTCACATCTCCAAAGATAGGTCAGGTCAGCCTTTTTGTTGTGTTCCAATAAGATTTCCCATGAAGTGAGAGTGATCAGAAATTTTACCACACTGATTTTAGCTGTGGCCATCCAAATGCATCATCATGGATTTGGATCAGGAATTCTCTGCAGCAGAATCTACACTACTACCATTCATCTTACAAAAATCCAGACTATGATATGACGGAAATGCCACACAAACGAGGGAGGTTCCATAAGTATCCGGCCTGACCTAGAGATGGTGGTAGTTGTTTGAAAAAGCATGATCATTGAAAGTATGTAATCTATAAAGCATATATTTCAACTTAGAAGAGGCCACGTTTTTTAGCATTTGTTTGGCAGCCATTAATAGTGAACGTTTGCAGTGAATTTGTGAAAATGGAGAAAATTGGTCATTGGTATATGATACAATATTTTATTTGAAAAGCCTCAGTTCAACCAATATAAAAGCTGAACTGGATTTTACTCTGGGCGAGTCTGCCTCTTCCTTTACAACAGTAAAATATTGCGTAGCAGAGTTAAAAGAGGCCATATGAGCTGTCAAGACAAGCATCCTATTGGTTGACCAAATGAGGTGACAACTCCAGAAATGGTGAAGAAAATCCACTAAGTGATACTGGATGATAGTCGACTGAAAGTGTGCAAACTAGAACATAGCTGGCATTTCAAAAAGTATTGTACATTGCATATCAACTGAAAATTTGGACATGAGAAAGCTGTGTGCAAGATGGTTGGCGCCTTTCCTCACACTCAAGCAAAACCAGTGTTGTGAAGATGTTTCAATTGAGTGTTTAGCATAGTTTCACAGCAACAAAATAGAATTTTTGCGCCGTTTCATGAGCATGGATGAAACATGGGTCCATTACTTCACACCCGAGACAAAAGAACAATCAAAACAATGGATTCAAAAGGGAGAACCGGCTCCAAAGAAGATGAAGACAGTTTCAACTGCAGGCAAGGTCATTGCATTGGTTTTTTGAGATGTGTGTGGGATAATTTTCATTGACTTTCTTGAAAAAAGAAAAACTATCCACAGCAAGTATTATGAGAACTTATTGCAATGTTTGAATGAAGAAATCAAGCAAAAGGGGCCGCATTTGGCTAAGAAGAAAGTGTTGCTTCATTAAGACAATGCACCAGCTCACAAATCCATTATTGCAATGGCCAAAATTCATGAATTAAAGTTTCAATGGCTACCTCATGCACCCTCTTCGCCAGATTTAACCTCCTCGGATTATTTTCTCCTCGCAAACTGGAAAAATTGGCTCGGTGGTCAAAGATTTTCCAACCGTGAAAAAGTAATGTCAGCAGTTAATGTCTAGTTTGAGGAGCAGACACAGTTCTTTTTATGAAAAGGGTATCAAACCTATTGAACATCACTGGGAAAAGTGTATAGAGCTGAAAGAAGATTATGTTGAAAAATAAATATATTTTTTTTCTAAAATGTTTGTGTTTTCTTTGTTGGGTCGGGTACTACTGGGACCATTCTCATATAGGGAAATGGTGCACCAAGTCAAAAGTGAATGCTTTATTAGTCTTCCCAATAAAAATTTCTACAAGTAAAATGCAATTAAGTTTCCTCCTAATTTCAACGGCTAACCAACAAGTATACTACTGCCGTGAATACTAGAATATGCTCACAATCAGGTCACCAGAATATAGGAAGAATACAAAATATTCTTTTAAAAAGAATCAATTAATGAGGGTTTTCATTCTAACTCCCGAATAATGTGGTAGTCAAGAGTAACAGAGTTACTTGAGAGGCAATGTGGAAATAGGAAGTTGATTCATCCAAACAATCAAATGAATTTAAATTTGAGAATCATAACATATCTGGCAATGCACTCCTTGGTGAATACTGTGATTGCTGGTTGGATGATATATGGAGAAATATATACCAAATAATTATTGTAAGGCAGATCAACATTTTGAAAGCTAAAGAGAATAATCATCAAGTTAGTGCTTTCAAAGTGCCTCTGCTTTAGGAAAGCTTAATTATGTTAAGTTTTAAAGGAAGAATTCCAAGAAGATTAATATCCTGGATACCACAGAGGCAATTGTGAAAGAAAAATCACTCTTTAAAAGCTGGATAAAGCTTCAATTAAAGATTGGATCTGTGAATAATTATGTATATATATATATATACGGGTCGCAGTGGTCTAGTGGGTAGAGCGTTAAACTACTGACAAGAAGGGTCCCGGGTTCGATTCACGGGCAAGGCACTTTGGGCACCTGCAGCTCCACCCAAGCTGGTTGATTTTTCGGGTACCAGATCTTCTGGGAAACCATAATCGGCACAGGGAAAGGAACTTGCCCCCCTACCCTGATGTGTGAATTTTCACACGCCGTCGGGCTTGGTACATGGGTGAGCTCTACCATCACCTACTAAACCGACCTTCGGGTTGATTACTGTGTTTATGGTTTTATATATATATATATATATATATGTATAAACTTGGAAAAGACGCTCTCCGGCAACGCACAAACACACAAACACTAAGACAACAAACACCACACACATAGAAACATAAAAGAAGGACACTTACATTGGATATTTACGTTTCGACGGCACGGCCGTCGTCATCAGAATCTGATGACGACGGCCGTGCCGTCGAAACGTAAATATCCAATGTAAGTGTCCTTCTTTTATGTTTCTATGTGTGTGGTGTTTGTTGTCTTAGTGTTTGTGTGTATATATATATATATATATGATTTCTTCGAAGTAACACGGAAGTGTTGAATAAAAAACTTAGACAGTAACACACAGCACGAGAACACATAAAAAGAACACTCACAATAATATCTTGATAATTATGACGGACTTGAGCTCCGTCTTCTTCGCAAGATAAGATATGACTCATGACTCTGACGTAGCGAGTCCGTCGATATTATTTTGAGTGTTCTTTTTATGTGTTCTCGTGCTGTCTGTTACTGTCTAAGTTTTATATATATATATATATTTCTTTTATATTTTATATTTCGGTGTATATGACCAAAGAGAATTACCGCTGTCACAATAATAGAACTTGCAAAGACGTCCATCCAAACTTTATAAGGACAAAAAACACCACCCATCCACCTAAATTTATGGGTTTAAAGAGTCCACCTAAGATAAAAGAATGAAAAAAAAATGAATCGGTCTTTAAGAAAAAGTTATTGAAGTTTCTTCATAACAAACTGCTTTACTCTGTCAATTTCTTCATTTTTTACATAAATCTTTGCCAATTTTGAAGTTTTCACTAATGCCCCTACGATATTCCATTATCTGCATTTAAGTATGTATGGATGGAAGAAAAAAAAATATTATAATATTATAAAAAATATAAAATATGGCGGGTTTTTGGGTTTGAATGTGTGTGTGTGTGTATATATACATATTGGTGGGTCGCGGTGGTCTAGCGGGTTCTAACTGGAGCGTTGGACTGCTGACCGGAGGGTCCCGGGTTCGATTCCCGGGCAAGGCACTTTGGGCACCTGCAGCTCCACCCAAGCTAGTTGATTTTTCGGGTACCAGATCTTCCTGGGAAACCATAACCGGCACAGGGAAAGGAACTGGCCCCCCTACCCTGATGTGTGAATATTCACACTCCGTCGGGCTTGGTACAAGAGTGAGCTCTACCATCACCTACTAAACCGACATTCAGGTTGATTACTGTGTTTATGGTTTATATATATTTTAATAGATGGAAGAAATATATAGAAACACTGTATGGAAGAGAACTTTGGCCAATAAGGTTAGACATAGAAGAGGAGCATGACGTAGAATTAATGTGTGTATTGCAGAAAATAGGAATGGATTGGAGGGACAGGAGACTGAACCGCAACCTGTACATATCTCAGACCGCTTAGGTGCAACTGTGGAACAGAGAGTCTGGATGGGCAGTGTTAGGAAGAGGGGTAAGGCAGGGTTGCCCATTGTCACCGGTGCTGTTCAACATATATGTAGAGGAAATGATTAAAGAAGCATGGGAAGAACTGGAGGTAGGAATTCATAGTAGTAGGAAGTCGGAGGGGAATTCGTAAAATCTGTTAGGTTGCTGATGACCAAGCATTAATTGCTCAGTCAGCCAAGGGGTTGTAAGCATTGCTGAGTGAATTGTAGGTTCAGTGAGATAGATATGGGATGAAAATCAATATGAACAATATAAAGGTTATGCGATTTGCCCGAGAGAAAAAGGTTAAGCTAAACATTAAAAAAGGAGGGGAAAAAATACAGCAGGTAGAACAGTTTACATATCTCGGAAGTGTTTTGGACCAATTCAGTCAAAGTAGTAGGGATATAAGGAAAAGAATTGCGCTAGGCAAGGAGGCTTTCTCAAGGAGGAGGGAGTTGATGACGGGGACGTTGAGTAGGGATGTTAAGACAAGACTCATAAAAACTCTGATATGGAGCGTAGCTATGTACGGTGTGGAAATGTGGTCACTGAAGCAGGAGGATAGATGTAGATTGGAGGCTTTTGAAATGTGGGTGTGGAGAAAAATGGAGAAGATGAAATGGACCGAAAGGAAAACAAATGAGGAAGTACTGGTGATGGTGGATGAGGAGAGGGGTTTGTTGGGTGAAATCCTATGGAGGCAGGAAAAATGGATGAAAGGCATATAGAACTGCAGTGGAATGTTGAAGAAGGTAATAGAGGGGAGAATGTTAAGCAAATGAGGGAAGGGCAGGAACAGGATAGGGGCGTTGGATGGGATGAAGGGAGGTTGCTGGATTGGGTTTTGTTTGGAGTTACAAAAAATGTTTATTTGTATATATATATATATATATACAAATAAACTACTCATTCTACATAGACGAATGCATTACCCCCTTATCCATCCGAATGAACAATCACCGTTACTCATGTAATTCTGCTTCACTCTCTTCTCTTCCTATCCCTTTACACGCAAGTTTACACAACCTATCATTTAACGAATGCTTTTCCGTAACAGTTCTAGAATCCCTACCCGATTCAGCCACCAACACAGAGGTGAGAACTCGCGAATCCGCATACATCCTATATTTCCAATCCTTTAAAATTCCCACCCTTAACCGCCATCTTTAATTTCTTTCCCAACAGTCCCTAAACCTTCCACCCCCCCTCCCCTCCCCAGGCACTCTTCCCTCAAAACCTCTCAGTCTGACCTGAAGAAGGCCTCAAAGTAGGCTGAAAGCTTAAATCATCTACAGTGTGAGTGTCCTTTTACGTGTTATCTGTTTTATTCTGTGTTCTATTGTGCCGTCCAAAAGTTATATATATATATAAGTGTGTGTATACATATATATATATATATATATATATATATATATATATATATATATATATATATATATATATATATATATATATATATATATATATATATATATATATATATATATATATATATATATATATATATATATATATATATATAGGAGGATAGACGTAGATTGGAGGCTTTTGAAATGTGGGTGTGGAGAAGAATGGAGAAGGTGAAATGGACCGAAAGGAAAACAAATGAGGAAGTACTAGAAATGGTGGGGGAGGAGAGGGGTTTGTTGAGAGAAATCCTATGGAGGCAGGAAAAATGGATGAAAGGCGTATTGAGCGGTAGTGGAATGTTGAAGAGGGTAATAGAGGGGAGAATGTTGGGCAAGTGAGGTAAGGGTAGGAACAGGATATGGATGTTGGACGGGATGAAGGGAGGAAAGAAGTACACCGAGATGAAGAGGGACCTGATATAGATTAGTTTGCTAGGTGGGGAGTCACAAAATGTTTATTTGATAGTTGTGTCCATCCAAAAACCTACCTTAACCGGTAGATTACCTTGGATGTTGGATGAAGGGAGGAAAGAAGTACACCGAGATGAAGAGGGACCTGATATAGATTAGTTTGCTAGGTGGGGAGTCACAAAATGTTTATTTGATAGTTGTGTCCATCAAAAAACCTACCTTAACCGGTAGATTACCTAATAATAATAATAATATATATATATATATATATATATATATATATATATATATATATATATATATATATATATATATATATATATATATATATAGTTGTGTCCATCCAAAAACCTACCTTAACCGGTAGATTACCTAATAATAATAATATATATATATTCGGGTTGATTACTGTGTTTATGGTTTATATATATATATATAAACCATAAACACAGTAATCAACCCGAAGGTCGGTTTAGTAGGTGATGGTAGAGCTCACCCATGTACCAAGCCCGACGGCGTGTGAATATTCACACATCAGGGTAGGGGGGCCAGTTCCTTTCCCTGTGCCGGTTATGGTTTCCCAGGAAGACCTGGTACCCGAAAAATCAACTAGCTTGGGTGGAGCTGCAGGTGCCCAAAGTGCCTTGCCCGGGAATCGAACCTGGGACCCTCCGGTCAGCAGTCCAACGCTCTACCCGCTAGACCACCGCGACCCGCATATATATATATATATATATATATATATATATATATATATATATATATATATATATATATATATATATATATATATATATATATATATATATATATTATTTATTATTAGGTAATCTACCGGTTAAGGTAGGTTTTTTGATGGACAAAACTATCAAATAAACATTTTGTGACTCCCCACCTAGCAATTACAGGTTATTATATCACAGAAAACTTAGACAGAAACACACAATATGAGTACGCATAAAAGTAACACTCACACATTATTTCTGGATAATTTCGACAGAATTGTTAAGAAATAACGTGAGAGAGTTCCTTTTATGTTTTCTCATATTGTGTGTCACTGTCTAAGTTTTGTATATATATATATAAATTATAGTTAAGTTAAGTATATGTATATATATATATATATATATATATATATATATACACACACACACACACACATTCAAACATGAAATCTCACCATATGGCGAACAAATTATCATTCATATAGAAGTAGATATAAGGAAAGGGGAAAGGAACACATATAAAGACGGAACACAGGAGAGGTGGGGAAGGCAGATTTGAGCAGATCATAAATGTAAAAATATTTTCCTCGACTGGGACTTGAACACCAGATCTCTCCACTTGCCGGGTGGATGCTCTAACCACCTGAGCTATCCAGAAAACCTAATTTACACTGAGATCTGCGATCTTATAAAGCGCCCAAGTGCTCCGATTATTGTGGGACAAGAGATGGCATTAGGGGGGTGTTTCACCCACCAAAGGAGAAATAGACGTCACACAAGAAGGGGAAAGGATAGTAGGAAAGCATTCATATGATATCATAAAGGATAGGAACAGTGCGTTTCATGGCAAGCATAGCCAGAAGAAGAGACGAGCCACATTGGCCAAGTACACATTCAAACACGAAATCCCACCATACAGAGAACAAATATTCATTCACATTGAAATGGATATAAGGAAAGGGGAAAGGAACACACATGAAAAAAAACACAGGAGAGTTCTCTCTCTCTCTCCTCTCTCTTGATAATATATATATATATAGCTGGTCGCGGTGGTCTAGTGGGTAGACCATTGGACTACTGACCGGAGGGTCCCGGGTTCGATTCCCGGGCAAGGCACTTTGGGCACCTGCAGCTCCACCCAAGCCAGTTGACTTTTCGGGTACCAGATCTTCCTGGGAAACCATAACCGCTACAGGGAAAGGAACTGGCCCCCCTACCCTGATGTGTGAATATTCACACACCGTCGGGCTTGGTACATGGGTGAGCTCTACCATCACCTACTAAACCGACCTTCGGGTTGATTACTGTGTTTATGGTTTATATATATATATATATATATATATATATATGTATATATTTACTACATGGACATGTCCAAAACATGCTTGGGAATAAACTAAAAATCTTTGAACAAATAAATAGATTATAAAAGTATTAATGATTATTATTAAAATATTATTTTGGTAGGTGTAGATGCAGTAATTCTAAGGTATACTTCACCCACAGAAACCCAGCGGACAACACTCTAGGGTGTATATATTTCATTGAATTATATCCCTCTAATGGAATTGACTGAATTTTTGAAGCTTCACCAAACTAATAATCCATCTCCTTGAGAGGAAATGCAACAGCTCATTCTAAACTGGGTCTATTGCATCCAATCAGCTTCCATGGGAGTGCATGGGAAATTCAACCTCCAATTTAGTGAATATACAAGGCGTGTTCATAAAGTAAGGCCCGTTTGTTCACAGGAAAAAATATACTCATATGAAATACATTTTATTGGCACTTTTAGTTAGCTACAAACCTACTTCACTTATCTACATAATCGCTGTTCACTTCTAAGCATTTTTCGTACTGCTGCACCAGCTTCTTTAACCCCTCTGCATAGAAACTCGCCGCCTGAGGGTTGAACCAATCGACAACGCCATTCTTGAGTTCTTCTTCGGTTTCGAAACGTTGTCCACCGAACCACTGTTTCAAGTGAAAGAAGAGGAAGTAGTCGCTGCGTGTAAGGTCAGGACTGTACGGTGGGTGGTTTAAAGAGTTCCCAACGACCCAAAAACTCTCGTCCACTGGACATTCTTTGCTCTTTGTGGTGGTCGGTGAGCATTTTCGGTAGCCACCTTGCACGCAATGTGTGGTATCCGAGGTTTTCCGTAACAATATTGTAGACAGTAGTGCGTCCAAGTTGAGGAAATTGTTCAGCCAGGCCATTAATTGTCAATCGACGATCACATCGCAGTTTTTGTTCCACTTGCAAAACAATTTCATCGGTCAGAATACTGGGCCTACCACTTCGCTCTTCGTCATGGACATTTGTTCGTCCATTTTTAAAATCACAGCACCATTGTCTAACCTTTCCTTCACTCATAACTGTAGGTTTATAAACTAGGCATAATTCCCGAACAATTTCAGCAGCCGACAATCCTTTTGCATACAAGAATCGTATGACAGAACGCACTTCACAGCTGGCGGGATCAACGATTGTCGCGGACATTGTTTTTGCATGCACGGACAAGCAAACGACTTCTGCAACAAAACAAATGCTGCTATAGCTTTTCAATGAATCAGTAGATGGCGCTGCAGGAGCAAAACTGTGTTCTCAAGCGCCAATATTTAAATATAAGCAAACGGTACTTACTTTAAGAATACGCCTCGTAATAAAAAACACGAACATTAAAATTTGGTTTTCAAAGAGAAAAATTTCATTGCAAATGGAAAAATTTTCATAAATCTATTCATTGCTGAGGAAATACATCCTACTTCAACAGGGGTGGAAACATGATTGCTACTCACAAATTCTATGGAAACATTTTAAAGGACAAAAATATTTTGCTATAAGGGCACTAATGAAAAGAAGATAGTTCATTAGTTTACCAAAAAACAGTTAATGTTCTTTTCACCTTGAAGATGTTCACTTCCTTTAACAATTCATGTGCTAATGTGTAATTTTATTCACCTATTATGAAACACCTAGACCACAATTAGAACAATTGTTCCAAAAACTGTTTTTAATCTACATAAATATTTTTTTTTAAGTCAATTTTAAGACTGCAAATGATACATATCATTTGGAATGCGAGATTATTTGCATCACATTCCAAAAATATAAAATGGGGGACTTTAGCACAAGGAAAGACACTTTATTTTAAAGAGAATAAATTATAAAATTTTGAAAAAAGTCAGAAGAATGGAAAAGAGGAGAGGCAAGTTAGTGTTTGTGCACCTGTGAGCATCGCATGAAATAGAAGAGGCTGTGAAGTGCTGGCTGAGTCCAGGAAATGGCTGATGATGATGACGATGGCAATGGGGGTGGGGGTGGAGAGGAGGGTGAGGAGGAGGTGGGAGGCGCCTGAAGCCGTGCGGGACTGCTCCTGGAGAGCGGCGAGCAGGATGCCATTGATGAGGCTGATGAAGAGAGCGACGATGAGGATGAGAGATGGGTGCTGGAGGTACTCGTCACGCGTGCAAGGAGATCAGACAGCTCCTGTGGCGACCCTACGCATGTTGTGAGGAGCGACTGCTCCAGGGACTTGACTGCCGGCGTTCCCACTGTACTGCTCGCGCCACTGCTCACCCCACTGCTGCTCACACTGCTCTCACTTGGCCACCTTGGTAGGGCCAGTGCACCTACACACACAAAAGATACAAAAATTAGCCATGCACAAACACACACACAATCAACATTATGTTCTATGGAAATGTTTTAGGAGAGGGAATGTTCTGCCACATGTGATTTTTAATTGGTTTCTATCGGTAACTAATGTGAGCAATAACTGCTTTCTACTAGCGGCGGATGTGCTACTCCTTTGGTGGGTGGAACAGCTCCCTAAAGCCTTCCTTTGGCAAATGATTCGGAGCACTTGGGCGTTTTAAAACATCGAAGATCTCAGTGTGAATTAGGTTTCCTTGGTGGTGTAATCGGTAGCACATACACCTGGTAAGTGGAAGGTCCGGTGCTCAAATCCCGGCTAAGGAAATATTTTTACATTCGTAATCTGCTCAAAAAAACGCCTTCCCCACATGTCCTGTGTTTGCCTTTTATGATATATATATATATTATTATTAGGTAATCTACCGGTTAAGGTAGGTTTTTGGATGGACACAACTATCAAATAAACATTTTGTGACACCCTACCTAGCAAACTAATCTATATCAGGTCCCTCTTCATCTCGGTGTACTTCTTTCCTCCCTCCATCCCGTCCAACATCCCTATCCTGTTCCTACCCTTACCTCGCTTGCCCAACATTCTCCCCTCTATTACCCTCTTCAACATTCCACTACCGCTCAATACGCCTTTCATCCATTTTTCCTGCCTCCATAGGATTTCTCTCAACAAACCCCTCTCCTCACCCACCATTTCTAGTACTTCCACATTTGTTTTCCTTTCGGTCCATTTCACCTTCTCCATTCTTCTCCACACCCACATTTCAAAAGCCTCCAATCTACGCCTATCCTCCTGCTTCAGCGACCACGTTTCCGCGCCGTACATAGCTACGCTCCATATCAGAGTTTTTACGAGTCTTGTCTTGACATCTCTACTCAACGTCCCCGTCATCAACTCCCTCCTCCTTGCGAAAGCCTCCTTGCCTAGCGCAATTCTTCTTTTTACGTCCCTACCACTTTGACCGTATTGGTCCAAAATACTTCCGAGATATGTAAACTGTTCTACCTGCTCTATTTTTTCCCCGCCTATTTTAATATTTAGCTTAGCCTTTTTCTTCCTGGAAAATTGCATAACCTTTGTTTTATTAATATTGATTCTCATCCCATATTTATCGCACTGAACCTCCAATTCACTCAACAAAGCTTGCAACCCCTTGGCTGACTGAGCAACTAATGCTTGGTCATCAGCAAACCTAACCGATTTTACAAATTCCCCTCCGACTTTCATTCCTACCTCCAGTTCTTCCCATGCCTCTTTAATCATTTCCTCTACATATACGTTGAACAGTACCGGTGACAATGGGCAACCCTGCCTTACACCTCTTCCTAACACTGCCCATCCGGACTCTCCGTTCCCCACTCGCACCTGAGGCAGTCTGAGACATGTACAGGGATGCGGATCAGTCTCCTGTCCCTCCAATCCATTCCTATTGTCTGTACTACACGCATTACTTTTTCCCAATTCACTCTATCAAACGCTTTTTCGAAATCTACAAAACAGGCAAAAAGTCCTGATTGTATTCTATATTCCTCTCGACTAGTGATCTCATTACTGCAATGGCATCACGCGTACCTCTTCCTTTCTGAACCCAAAACTGATCATCCCCTAAGTAATCATTTGCCTTACTCTCTATCCTTTTGTTGATGATCCTGAGAATAACTTTAGCTGCGTGGGATATCAAACTTATTGTTCTGTAATCCTCAACATGACGAAGCCTTTGCCTTTTTTGGAATAGGAACTAACACCGATCTCACAAAATCTTCCGGCCAGATTCCTTCCTCATAGATACTACGAATCAGTCCATATATGGCCTTCTTCCCACCTTTCCCTAACCATTCAACATTTCTACAGGAATATTGTCCACCCCACAGCCTTAATTTGCTTTCAATCTCCTTAATGCCCTTTCTATTTCATCGTCGAGTATGCCTGGACCTAAGCTATCTTCCTTCTAAGTCATGTTCCTTTTCTATGTCTAACCTTGTCGGCCTAAGTTCTTTACCATACAGTGTTTCTATATATTCCTTCCATCTCTCTTGGATTTTTCCTGGTTCAACTATATCTTACCCCATTTATCTTTAACTGTTAGCACAGATCTTGCCTTCTTACTTCCCGATAATAACTTAACTTTGCTGTATAGAGCACCAATTTCACCCTTCTTCTGTAAACTTCCATATCCTCGCATTGCGTTTTCCACCATTCTTCTTTTGCTTTATTTGTGGCCCTTCTCAATTTATTGTTTAACTCTTTGTACTTCATTTTGCCTAACTCTGTGTTTACATTTTTCCATCTTCTTCTCTCATCCATCTTTGCAATCATCTCATCCGTTACCCATGGTTTCCTTATCCTTTTTCCCGTTAACGGTTCCTATAGTGTCCTTTAGCGGCTTCCAATATCCCTTTCTTGATACATTCCCATTTTTCTTCGATAGTACTCAGTTCTTTACCGTCATCCATCATTTTCTCTACAGCCTGCTGATACTCCTTCCTCGTTAATGCATTTACTGCTTCTAAATTCCATTTCCTAACCCACCGCCCTTGCCTTATCTTCTTGAAACGAACATTACATTTATATATATATATATATATATATATATATATATATATATATATATATATATATATATATATATATATATATATATATATATATATATATATATATACACTTTTTTGGAAAACCCACAAACGTGTAATGTAAATTCACTGATAAGTCATAACAAACACAGAAACCAAAACAAAAGAGGAAAAACTCACTGGTTCTCGAATTTTCGGTGGTCCCACCACCTTTCTCAAGAGGAATTAGGAACAGAACTCAGTTCTCAGTTCTGTTCCTAATTCCTCTTGAGAAAGGTGGTGGGACCACCGAAAATTCGAGAACCAGTGAGTTTTTCCTCTTTTGTGTTTTGGTTTCTGTGTTTGTTATGACTTATATATATATATATATATATATATATATATATATATATATATATATATATAACTTTTGGAGGGCACAATAGAACACAGAATAAAACAGATAACACACAAAAGGACACTCACACTGTAGTTTTAGAAAGCTGTAGAACACTTTTTATGTGTTCTCATGCTGTGTTGCTGTCTAAGTTTTTTATTCAACAGTTCCGTGTTACTTCGAAGAAATCATCTATACTGTTGCGAGAATATATATATATATGTATATAGAACAAAACAGATAACACGTAAAAGGATACTCACACTGTAGAGCTGTAGACCTTCTTCAGGTCTGACCTGAAGAAGGCCTCGGAGTAGGCCGAAAGCTCAAATCATCTACAGTGTGAGTGTCCTTTTACGTGTTATCTGTTTTATTCTGTGTTCTATTGTGCCGTCCAAAAGTTATATTTCTCTCGTGAGTACTTCCGCATCATCTATATATATATATATATATATATATATATATATATATATATATATATATATATATATATATATATATATATATAGTACATATATGTAGACCTCTCTTTCTAAACTCAAAGATGATGACTGTCTACAGTTTATATATATTCTATACTTAAGTTCATATAAAAGAAAATACAAGTATGTACTCCACTAGGGCTGGCGTTCACAGCCATAACACGAGAGCAAAGTTGAATATGGATTTACCACACTGTAGGCTAGACAAGACCTACAAAGTTGAAGGTCTGCCAATCAAGTTGTTCAATATGATCCCAAATTCTTTGAAGTCAGCCCACAGTGTGGTGTTCCGAAGGGTGCTGCGTGATTGGCTTACCTCCAATCCTCTATACTCAATAGAGGAGTATTATGAGCTTGATTTTACTAGCCTAAAATTATAAGGTTTAGTGTCTATGTGCTGTGGCTGTCAGTTGAGGTGTAGTGTTTAGTGTCATATCTATGTATATGTTTTTTATTTGATTGTATATTGTGCTCTGTAGTGTGCTATTATGTTCCTGCAAAAATGACGACATCCACCATATGTAAATATGATTAAGATGAATAAAGTTTATTATATATATATATATAAAGTTTAGTGCTATATATATATATATATATATATATATATATATATATATATATATATATATATATATATATATATTCATTCACATTGAAATAGAGATAAGGAAAATGGTAAAGGAACACATATAAAGGACAAACACAAGAGAGGTGGGGATGGCGGATGTGAGCAGATCATGAATGTTAAAATATTTTTCTCGACCGGGACTTGAACACCAGATCACTCCACTTGCCGGGCGGATGCTCTAACCACCTGAATTATCGAGAAAAGGTACCTTTACACTGAAATCTGCGATCGTATAAAGCGCCAAAGTGCTCTGAATCATTACCCAGAAGATGGCGTTAGGGAGCTGTTACACCCACCAAAGGATAAATTGACAAACACAAGAGGATAATGGACAGTAGGTTAGCAAGCATACAACATCATAAAGGATAGGAACGGTGCATTTCATGGCACGCATAGCCAGAAGAAGAGACGAGCCACATTGGCTAAATACACATTCAAACACGAAATACTGCCATACGGCGAATAAATATCCATTCAAATGTGAATGCATTTCAAGAAACTGTAATGAATATTTATTCGCCATATGGTGGTATTTCGTGTTTGAATGTGTATATATATAGATATATATTTCACTGTAATAACCTCCCGGAATCTAATACCACTCTGAATCTGGAATATGAGGCTGTCAATTTGTATCCTTATGACACATTATGCTCATTGGTTTCAAAGTATAGAATTTCTTGGAAAGGATGAATTTGAAATTTTTTGTTAATGAGAAGGCACAAGACATTACAAAATGAAAGATAGCCGAAAAGTGAGTGCAATTTTAAATTCATGATGATATATTTGAGTACACTCATTTTAAAAGTCTGTAGGTTAAAGCACAAAAGCACTCTTCAAGTTGAGTTTGCTCAGACACCTTCAAGGTAAGACAAGATATTTATCAATGGGGAAAATTAAATTGGTATGTACTCAAGCACAAATCTCACAAATCAACCTGCTCATAAATATGCACTTTGATTAGCATCCCAGCATCTCATATATGCGCACGTGTACACACACACACACAGAGGCACATAGTTGCCAGCATTTATGGTGGTGAACTCACCAGAGGCAGTCCTCCCTGCATTGAGGTGAGCATATGGCTGTAGGAGGCCCCAGAGGTCACCATTGTTAGCAATGGCATGCTCAAACATGGTAGCAGAGAGCATTGGTGGGGGCGATGCTCCATCAGCACCATCTCCCATGCCACCCACATCTTCACCGGCTCCGAGACCACCAATTGAAGGAATGCATGCCAAAACAATTTCCTCCAACAGATTTTCGACCCCAGCAGCCAAGTAGACTGCAGCATACCTGAGGAAAGGAATTCAATGGCTTCCATCCAAACATTCACCTTCACTATCCACTAAAGCACTAAATATTTCAATGCTCTGAAGAGCTTTCAATAATTATAACAAAAATCGGAGTATGATTCCTTTTCAAAAGAATTAGGGGCATGATTCTGCATGATTTAATTCATGTGATTCAATGTTCTAACATCTGCTATAGCATTAGAGTCATGGCTGAAATCTTTTGGAGCAATGATAGAGAAAGGTTAAGGAAAGAAACAGAACTGTCGGATTTGTGTTCTCATGTGTGGTTATTCAAGTGCTGGTAAAAAGTGTTTAAAGATTTGGACATAAAAAAGGTGAAGGCTCTTATCATCTTAATATGGCATTGAACATTATGGCCCAACGAGTTAATAAATTGCTTAAACGATGGATTTAATATGTTTACCAAGTTGAAATCCATTGCATTAGTTAAATTGGTTGATTTTAATGCTACCCTGTCTGTTAAAAAGCAATGACAGCAATGTCTAAGACATTAAACAGAAAGGTGAGACAGTATTTCCCAAAGAGTTACTAATATTGATAAAAAACGCTGATGTTGTGAAATATATATATATATATATGTATATTTTTTTTTTTGAAAAGACGCTCTCCGGCGACGCACAAACACACAAACACTAAGATAATAAATATTACACACACAGAAACATAAAAGAAGGACACTTACAGTAGATATTTATGTTTCGACGGCACGGCCATCGTCATCAGAACGATCAGTGTGATGACGACGGCCGTGCCGTCGAAACATAAATATCTACTGTAAGTGTCCTTCTTTTATGTTTCTGTGTGTGTAATATTTATTATCTTAGTGTTTGTGTTTATATATATATATATATATATATATATATATATATAGTCTGACCTGAAGAAGGCCTCGGATTAGGCCGAAAGCTTAAATCATCTACAGTGTGAGTGTCCTTTGACGTGTTATCTGTTTTATTCTGTGTTCTATTGTGCCATCCAAAAGTTATATATATATATATATGGATAACTTATGCTCATAGACCTGGGTTCCCCTGTAAATTACACTTACTTACTCAATCACTCTCATGAATCTTTCCGCAAAGATCAATAAATATACCTTTCAGGGCACAGACACACACACTATGCATGCATGTGCTGAGGAGGGGTTTCACCCATTGGCTACAGGGGAGAGAGGGCATGACTCACTCATGGATGAACTTTCCAAGGCGGACATCACACATCCAGCGATGGAATCGGCCGACAGGAAGGTTGAGGCCGGCACGTGCCGCCTTGCTCTGCCTCAGTTGGTCCCCAGACACAGCATACATAGCTGCAGCTCTCAGGCAGGCCTAAACAGCACATGCGGGGAAGAGGGAGGAGATAGAGGGAGGCATCCACCTAACTCACATCCATTTCTCCTCAGGAAAGAGGGAGAGAGGCACATCACAGTCCAGCAGGCACCCTGTACCCTGTGTAGGGTGCCACTAGTGCAATATTCATGAGCTCAAGTCAGAGCAAGCACTAAATATCACTAGAGCTATGAGTGTGGACAGAATGAATTGCTTTGCAGTTTACGTGAAACAATATATGAGATTTAAAGCTTAAATTAATGGGGAACACTCAAATCACTCTTTATAAGAGTCTCAAATTTTGATTCTGGTTTCATCAAATAATTTGCTTCGTTATTTTTTAATATCAATATGGAATAAAATCATATTATGCTCACTCTGCCCTTTGTACTAAGTGTTTAGTGAATGTAAACTGATAACAGGAAATAATTGGCATTGTGCGAGTGTGACACAGAGCTTTGATTTCCTCTGATTAAAGTTCATCACCACAGGGGTTTTGCACCCTGATGGCCCCTAGAGCTTAGCTGGAGGGATCAATGATGATCACTTCTGGTAAGGTCATGCATGTCAGATAGGTCAAAGATTAACAGGCTGACTGAAGGTAGTGATCTCGGGGACTCTTCCTCAGCGAGGGGGCTGCAGAAGGCATCTGAACCCAGGTTAGTTGACATTGAGTGATGGTGTCATTTTGAAAACAACCATTGTGGGAGGTAATAGAAAAATACCACAATTCTTTTTTCCACTAATTTATGATGAATCTCACTGTGGAAATGAGTCCTGGAGTCTGTGGGATTTGGCTCATTGGGTGACATGTTGAGCCCAGCAATGGAGATGCAAAGCTTCCACAGACGTTATCCCACAAAATCCTTACAGAGCAGCAGCAGTGAAAAAGACACAGAAGAGAATTGAACTAGAAAAAATTGAAATTTGGGGTGCTAGGATGATTAGAGAAAAGGAAAATTACAAAATATTAATTGGGAGATTGAGAGAGCAAATAAATAGATATTTTAGAACTGTGCATGGTGAGATGAATATTTAAGGGATTACTAGAGTAATATTTACAGAGTAATATAAAGTAGAGGGGAAGAGAGGCATGGTGGTGTGACTAAAGTATTGCACAATAAGGTGGGTATAAGCATAGTAAACAGAGAGGAAGCAACAGATATTTATTAAAAGTCTTTGTTGAGGTGAGATTGAGGTTATACATGTATATTCTTCCACCTAACCTCTAAATATATCATTTAAGATAATTATAATTACATACAACTATAGTATGCTCTAGGTGGATGAACACCCACCCAGGTGGGTATTCATCCACCAAGACTTAGGATTTTTGGCTGGCAATAACCTATTATTATTAGGTTATCTACCAGTTAAGGTAGGGTTTTGGATGGACACAACTATCAAATAAATATTTTATAACCTATGTGCACCTATAATTAAAATGTATTGCTTACCACAATTTTTTCAGGTAAAAATGTCAAATGATGACTTTATAATTAATTAAATAGTAAATATTATAGGTTTCATCAGAATTAAGTACTGTAAACAATAGTATAGTAATATGCACTTTCTTTTCCAACTTCACTTCAAATTTTCTACTCTACCCAGATCAAGTACATGTTGATCATTCTCCATTCCTCCTCCTGCCTTCCCACTCTGTTCACCTCTCCTATCACATGCTTACTTTCAACATCCCATTTTCTGCCTCTGAATAGATCTTATAAATACTACTTACACTGAGAACTTTCTTCAACTTTAAGTCCTCACAGTTATTCTTGTTTCATTCACAAATACTGCCTAAATAACTGATACCCTTACCACAATGTAGGAAACAGTATATTTTGGCTGGCTGTATAATGGAAATCCTCAGGCTATTACTGCTTTAGTTAAACTTAACATTATGAATGAAGAAAAGAGCAATAACAAGAGAAGTATTACCTATCAGTTAGTTTCTTAGTTATTTCCAAATGCAATTTTGATGTGCCTCAAACGTTAAACCATTAATAAAAAAAGTTAATTTTCTCCTTTATAGCCAATGAAGTGGTAATTTTGAAAATTAAGGCAGGAAATATCAGAAGTAACAAGAGATGACTCTTGTTTTAAACCCTTGCAGCCTTATCCACAACTGCTAGGGTACTGGGTTTGCCAGATATGTATTTGAAAATGCATACTTTTGGTTTAATGGAAGAAGGGACTATTTGGTCTCAATTTTGCCCAAATAAAGACCTCTATCTATCTATTTCTTTGTTAGCATCCTACAGTTATTTAAGCTTCTTCTTTCCTTGGGGCCTTGTAATCATTTTGATGCTTCCTTGATTCCATGCATCAGGGATACAGTTGGTAATTCAATTAAGTTCCTTGAATATTCTAGTAAAAGTTCAGTGATTCATGTGAAGAACTGTTAAACAATGGTTGAGAGGGAAACTATTACTATACTTCAGGGTGAAAAATTTTACTTGGGCAGATGGAATTCGATTTTATTGTATTTCAAAAGTTGCTGTACTATGTGGACAACCATGGTTGGGGCAGGCTAACCAGAGATAACTTTATTGAGATGGACCCCAGTAATGTGGAACAAATCCCTCTAGTTATGTTTCATACATGTCCAGCCATTTAAAATTGTTCTTTCTGGAAAATTTGAAAGGGATGCATCACTTGGAAATACTCATTTCTGGCATACATTCTGCAGTGAGAATGTTTAATTATGCATTATTGATAAGTGTGAGTTACTTGACTTTAAATGCCATTTCAAAGAATAGTTTCATCAATATATTAATTTAAATATTTCTTTTGATTTAATAAATTCTCAATTATCCCATCAATCTGTCTCCATTTATTTTTAGGTATCTCTAATAATACATTAGGACTATAACATAATGTGGAAATCCTTTTTAGTAATTTGTAGCTCTTCTGGTATCCAACTTTACTACCAAGAATTATTTTGAATACTCCCCAATCTGCTATGTTATTATAAAACCATAAACACAGTAATCAACCCGAAGGTCAGTTTAGTAGGTGATGGTAGAGCTCACCCATGTACCAAGCCCGACGGCGTGTGAATATTCACACATCAGGGTAGGGGGGCCAGTTCCTTTCCCTGTGCCGGTTATGGTTTCCCAGGAAGATCTGGTACCCGAAAAATCAACTAGCTTGGGTGGAGCTGCAGGTGCCCAGAGTACCTTGCCGGGAATCGAACCCAGGACCCTCTGGTCAGTAGTCCAACGCTCTACCCACTGGACCACCGCGACCCACTAGGTTATTATATGTTGGCAAATACAAGAGTATATATATCAGTGATGAAGTGATCGCACCCAGCTTATGGCTTGGGTGAGGGCACTTTCAAGGGATTTCTCACGTTGCTTATGGGAGTGAAGCAACTATTTCTTAGACTGCACCTTTCCAGGAACTGCCCGGTCCTTGTCCATTTACATTGTTCACCTACTCATGAAGTTGCCCCCCCAGCAATAATTAGATTTTGCCCTGCCTTCTTGTGTGCTATGCCCCACTCTTCCTATAATTCCATTACTCTAGTCATGCTACGGTTCAGCTGTGGAGCCCTGTGTGAAAGACCTTTGCCACTGTTTCTAGAGTGTTAAAAAAAAGTTCAGCTAGTCCAAAAACTATCACACCATAAAAATAACTACATGAGATTGGCCATTGTTTATTAAGTAGAGAGTGAGCAATTGGGGGGAAGGTGGAGTGAGTCTGTGAGTACCTTTGTGCATGAGTCAGCGAGTGCAGGGGAGAGCACGATGCGTAGTGCAGATGCAACTTCCCTTTTTGAGCAGAGGCCAAGGGGCCGAGCAAGGCGCTGAGCCTCCCTTGAAACCCTGACCAGCGCCCTCTGCAGCAAGTATGAGAGGCGTGGCACAGTCTCTGGCGCCACTCGTTCTGCCTCCCCCCTTGCCCGCCCCCTTGCCAGAGCACGAATGACATCCGTCTGCGACCACGGGGGAGACTGCAATTCCACCAGCCTGCACAGAGAAATGGAATAGAACTCAAGGCATTTTGTGCCATCAGCCACCCAAAAAACACTGACAGGCTGAAACAAGGAACTTTATATGCTCCAAATTTACATTAAAAAATATCGCATAATTTTTGGGGTCAATGTACATATTGCAAGCGGAGAATTTTCTGAGGGGAGAATTTAAGAGCAGGTAGAACCAGTCACCTAGCTCAGAAATGAAATGAAATGGATGGAGTTCAATGACTATCAAGCACAGAGTAGCTCTTATGCTAGAAAGATGTTTACTTAAATGTGGCAATTGATGCATTCAAGAAAGATTGGTTCAAAAACAAGGCTATCAATGGTTGAAGCAATCATGTGTTAAGTGGGACACTATGGATTGGAGATGCCGACCATTGCTAAAGGAGGCCCAAAAGAAGTCTTGTCAAACCTGATGCTAGATGCTGGAGATAGAATGGTGAAAGAGGAAATTGGAGAAATTTAGAGGAGTTGCTTAATAGGAGTAGGGGAAGCACCACCCAGAAACATAAGGAGACTAAATAGGGAGTGGTTTGGAGATGGAAGGTATTTTAGAGCGCTGATAACCTATGGGACTTGGCAAGAGAGAGAACAGCGAACCAACCTTTGTATTTAAATATTGGCGAGGAAGGTGAAACAAATAAAAGGAAGTCAAGAAGTAAAATCTAAGAAGTTTCTTGCTTTCTACACACTTGAAAGCATACCTCTGACATATACTCAAGCTGCAAATTAAAGTGACAATTCTCGGCAGAATTTCTGTACTTAGCTAGAGAAAAGCAATTAAATGGAAAAAAAATCATTTCCATTGATCTTAGTGCCCAGTTTAGGTTGAGAGGCCATTTTAAACCATATTGAAACAGAATATTTGTGGAAGTCATTAGGTCAGGATCAAAAATGTAAATTCTCAATATGGAATTTTTGCAAATTATCATTCTAGTCAAAGCTTACACAAAATGAGACCAGATCTGAGACCAAAATGAGATCAAATGAAACTATCTTTTAATAACCACTGCTCTATTAAGATCACTAAAGAAAAATCCATGATCAAGGAAAAACACTTAGGAGTAAGTTCTTCCTCTAGACTCTCAAGAACAATAGACGTGTAACATTCATATGTATACAGATCAAAAATAAAAGTTGGAACGATTCAGTAAATACAAGTTTGTAATTTATTACCATGTGTAGTACCATACGATAATTTTACTTACACCTCCTGGAAACTAAATATTAATGAATAATGGATACTGAAAATTCACTCACCACTCTAATGTCATAGTGATGAAAAATCAGCATATATTTGTTCATAATTCATTTCCATGACACAATTATATCATGCTATTGATTGATATTGACCTATCCTTTGAGATATCTTCAGGAATGCATCAAAAGATTTCATGCACCACCCATTGATCAAGTGTACTGCCCTTCCCCATCACATGCCCAGACGAATGATGAGGAGCCAGGCACCATGCTCACCTGTTGTGTGAGTCAACCCAGACAAACTCGTCTGCCGTGGTGACATTGGTGTTGATGGTCTCAAGAGATGAGTGGCGCATCAGTCTGCGCACCAACCCCCCACCCCCTCCACCACTGCCTGCAGGGTGCATCATCATCACGCCCCCTCCACCCCCACCACTCCCAATGCCGTGGTGCGGGGGCTCACTTTCACTGCCACTCATCGATGAGTACGTGGAAGTTGAGTACGATGCCCTCGAGCCCCTTGACCGCAGAGTCAGCTGTTCAATCGCCATCTTTATGTCTTCGAGACCACCCCCTGTGCCGCTGGCAGACATGCCAGTGCCATTCGAGGAGGACACCCACTCCAGCTGAAATAGACATGGATGACGCACCGTCACTTTTATGCCCTTGGAGGGGATGGGAAACAGCACACAAGGGCGTGGCGAGCGGCCAACAGCCAAGGCCACTAGCACCACTGGTGAGATAAGACAATGTGCAACCTTCCGACGTCATTCTCACCATTGGATGGGTGGTGGTAATGCATTCATTGCATGTAGAGCTTCGAATAGGGAAGAGGAGAAGAGTGGACGAAGGAGACAGCATCGGAATAAGCCCACTCCTAAAAATGAAAGGTACCTGCCGTTTAATGTCCCAACTGACAGACAGCATACTCGGCATTTTTGGTGACTCTTCCCCCACCTCCCCCAATCCCTCCCTCTCTCTTCATCCAAGGAGAGGTCAAGATGCCTCCAAAAAATTCTCCCATCACCAGGATTTGAACTAGCGTACTGCCTTCACCCCTCAAGGAGGCCCAGGTTAACGACTTCCCAAGGTTTTTTCAGTGGTATCCTGAACCCATATTGGAGTGCTATGTGGAGGGGACTACTTCTGGATTACTACACCATCCATCCAAAGGGAAATTTGTGGAACCCTTGGTACCTTTCACTATTAAGAAAATACTTATACCAACACCTTCGTCTTTCCTTCTCCCAACCCCTGAACATCATACCCTTACCAAATAACTCTCACCTATAGTGCAAACAACATCAGCTGTACATCACCTGCCTAAATAACTATTGGTGGGAATTGGGAGGGTACCCCTTGGTGGACTAGGTTCTAACCAGGGTCTAGGCAGGTCCCTCTCGGAGCCAAATGCATGCTACCTTAAGGGTTTTGAGCTTTGATGGTGAGCCTAAGTGGGAAAGGGAGGGAAAAATTGATACATTGGTACAGTCATTAAAGGAATTATTGTGGAGAGAAGCTGATGCAGAAGAAGGTTTGAATGAGGTGTGGTGATTGTTGATGTGGATGTCAAGGGGGGTGGTGCACTGCCCAACATAGGAGGAGGGACAAGTGATGATTGCAGTTAAGTTGGTGGATTATATTGCGGAATGTGCACGAGGGAGTACCGTAGGATGGGAGACAATTAGCAAGTTGAGAGGGGCGGCAAATGGCACTGCAGATGTAACATGTTTTGCATTTTGGTTGATTGCAGGGACAAGGTATACTTTTCACAGAAACAAAAGGCTCTGCTGGTCTAATGGCTAAGCTACCACTGCTATAGTTGCACAAGCAGTCATCACTAATTTCATTTTTGGTCAACCTCGCTTTCTCAGTTTTTAATTGAACAAAGGATATTCACATTTTGTTTACATGAGAAGTTGTTCAGTTCATGAGAACACTCGAATGTAAAATAAAAGAGTATTCAGTAGTCAGTAAAGTAATTCAGTAAAGAGTATTCAGTCAAAGATAAAGGTTATGTTCAAAGACACCAAAACTGAATGAATTTTATCATTAATTTCAATCTTTTTTTTCTTTGATTTGAGAATTCTAGAATAGAGTTTTCATGATTTGAGAGGAAGGATAACATGGCGTGCTTACAGCTAGTTAATTAAAAAAAATAATTTTCTGAATGTAAATAAATTGACTTTAAAATGCCTTACCACATTTATATCTATTTTTCATGAAGAGATATATGAGTAAAAAAAAACTATAAATATTTTCACCCTCAAAGTTAGCCCTGCCTGGGCAAAATCAACATGGAAATGATTGTACAAAGACAACAAAAACATGTCTATATTTTAAATACATTCAACAAGCATGAAGCTCATAGACCAATGTGTATTTTCTGAAGGGTTTCCTCAAGAGCCCTGAGGGAGGTTAAAAAAGTAAGAAATAAAAAACATTCTCACTTGAATTTACAAGATCATGATAGCATGTTAAATTTTAAAAGTCTGTGCTGGTGGAAACAAAGTGACCCACCTCAATCAACTTTTTTCCAGGCTATCACTTCATGGTTTTCCCTTGCAGCACAGTTGAAAATTACATAAGTTTATTACTACCCAAATGATGTGCAATCATGCCAGGGGTAAGAGTATGTTGGTTGCCTGCCAATTGAAAATTAATGATGACCATTCCGTGATTGCATAATAAAAATCCATTGATGATCAGTTGCTCCCCATCGCTTGTGTGTGTGCTCAGGAGAGTGGTTGTTGGCTGGTTATGTTGGTGGGTTACGTCCTCTCCCACTACCCTTCTCTCCTCACCTTGGCAGGTGTGGCACGATGCCTGCTTCTCCCGGATGCCCCTTTCCGTCCTCCACCACTGCTGGTGCTGCCTCCACTGCTTCCTCGAGGTGGATTCTGCAGCAGCATCACACTCGCCGAGAGTCTGCTTGATGGGGAACGAAGATGAAAGGTGGATCATTAAAAAAGGACTGCAATTTCAGCAGTAACCTACTCCAATAGACACTCATATCATCATTAAATGGTGATGGGGACCCACAAAGTGGGACTCATGCAGTTCAGAACATCTTTTACATCTTACTTAACTGAGTGCCTTTAAAATATAAAAACTACACCATCATAAAAAGGCAATATCCCTTCTCTGCATGATCTACAGGTGATATAATCCAAGACTGACAGTGCCAGTATAAAGGCATGCTTAGGATTTTTTCAAACAACCATTCAATATTCCATGGACTTTCAACAGCCTTCACTTTTTCTAAAATTATTTTAGTTGATTGTGTATTAGGAGGCCATGACAAAGCATTATGAACCAACCATTTGGGATTACCAAATTATTTTGTAGAAAACATAAGTCCGAAGAATGCAGATTTCTCTTTAGGGTTGAACATACGATATCACTCATAACAAAGAAAAATTTCAATATAAAAAGGCAAATAATATTAATTTGTTTTGCTTTGAGTATGTGCAAAAGAAATATTTTTATTATTTGAAGAGTGATTCTTATTTTTCTTGAATAACAGTGATTTTGTAATCTAATTAAACATTTTCCATGTCTGACTTTTTCGGTGAATCAAATATTTATCATAAAGATTTTTTACATGTCGTCAAAGTGAAATATCACAGAGTCTGATTTATATCAAAGTCAGGAAATTTCAAAAAAGGAAGATGGGATACAAAAGTTTGCCTAACCTTCCCCTGAATTCAAAATGTCTGAATTCATATTAAATTATAAATCTACAAGTCTTGAACATTGGCACCATCTCCCACTGTAACCAGAAATGGCACTTTCACCTAAAAATGCAATCTTTGGGCTGTATGTTTTCTTTCAGCATCTTCCTTGAGCAACTGTCAAAAAACCGTTGAACAAGCTTCACACACACCAGAAATGTATGTGCATCACCAATCATTTGCACAGACCACATCCATAATATGGTGCCACTAATTCAATGTCATCTCCTTCAGTGCACTGTGTGGAATTTCCACCGGCTCACCACCACTGAAAATGCTTTTGGAAGCTAAATTATTTCTGCTACAGTGATTGCAAGGGTCAGTCCAGAAGTGGCAATGACATCCATATATTAAGCCTAGAAACATGCTCGAAAATATTTATCAATTACAATAATTTTCTGTATCTGAAAATTTGTTGAGCTAAACTTTTGGGTGAATCATATATCGTTGGATTGTTCAATACACAAATTTTTCAAAATGAGGAATTAGATATGTGGGTATTCAAGTATTTACAGTTTTAAATGGAAATCATTATCAAAATTGAGCATCTTTAAGCCATTAACCAAATACATGGTGGTAATTGGATGGGCACCAGAACATAGGCCAACGGGTGTGTGTGTGAGCGAACGTGCAAGCGAGGGCTTACCTGTCGTCCTCGGGCACGGCGTGAAGCGCGGATCGGTAGTGAAGGTGGTGGCGGGAGGCGGGTGGCGGGGGCCCCGCGAGGAGGGCCGCGGGGCCGTTGGAGGAAGAGGAGGCCGCGGAGGAGGACTCGGCCGAGGGCGGCTGTTGGGCCACCGGTGGCGCGAGGGGCGGCGCAACCCCGGGGGCCGTGGGCGGCGGCGGGGGATTGCCGGGCGCTGATTGAGGCGAGGGGTAGTAGGGGGAAGAGGCGAGGGGCGTTGGGAGGGGGGGAGTGGGGGAGGGGATTGAGAAGGGGGGCGGGGCGGGCGAGGAGGACGACGTTCGCCCGCCGTCCGACATGCTGGCGTGGCCCGAGGAGCGGTTCTCGTCGGACGAGGAGCCGCCGCCGCCTCCACCACCTCCGACGACCACGACCGCCGCCGACATCCCCCCTCCCGCCGAGGCCGCACCCCCGCTGCTGCTGCCGAACGAGTCCTGGCGCCGCTGCGAGAAGAGAACAGAAGGGAAGGTCACTTCCGGAAGCCACGGGCAACAAATACGAGCTTGTGATAAAATTAGTGCATTAAAATTCAATCCACAGCAATTAAACCGGAGATTGGTTCGACGGGTGGGGGATGGGGAGATCACCTAATAATAAGCACTCTACGGATTGTTAAATTCACGCATCAGAGGAATACAAGGGTGTAAATTCCATTTCCTGAACAGTCTGCCATTGCCCAGGAAGATCTGCTTTCTAAAAATTACAAAACTTGGGTACGGTTAGTCAGAGAGGTCACCCGCAATCGAACCAGGTCCCTCCGGTCAGTAGCCCAGCGTTGGACTACTCAGTCCCCGAAAGTGTTATTGGGGGGGAGGGTGGTTCTTTCTTTACTGCATTCGGTTTCCTAGGAAGATCTGGAACTCATCTTCAGATACACTTGGGTGAATCAGGAGGGTTCAAAGCCCCCGGGTCCCTGCTGGGAGTGTCCGAACACTCGGCCCACTTGACTATCATGTCCTGCTACATTAAAATGTCGTGCCTCAAATGCTGGGAAATAGTATTATCCTGAGAACACCTACCCTATCGAAATGAGTGCCACAAATCCCTGCTGGAAATCCAAACAGTCTTCTCAATGAATTCCATAGACGTCCCGAGGGAATCTTCCAAGGAACGCTTGGATTTCTGCGGGAATGGAGAGTGCTTTACAGTGGAAGATATTTGGCAGTAGTCCAGAAGAAGGTGTGGGAAGTATACTGTAGAGGTCCTTCAGCGCGGCACTTAATGGAGGGAGTCCAATGGCCTTAGCGGATGGATTGTCGAGAGTTTTGCTTAGAGTTGATAGCTGGTCATCCAGGGAATCCATCCATGACCAGGGAAATGTGCGATGACGGGAGAGGGTGACGCGTAAGTGAAGATTTCAATGTGGACTGTGTCACTCAGTGGATTGGTGCTATCACCACGAACCATCGGAGAAGCACAAAGAAGTAGAGTAAAAGAAACTCTAAGGCGCTGAAGTGGTTAAATAAAATAAGAGAAGTAGACGGAGCACAAAACGGAAATGAAAAAATATCAGATAGGCTGGCCACATAACCGCATGACATTTATTCGATTCGTTGGGAATATATGAGGAGAGCAATATCCAAGAAACTGACGCAAGGGTTACAGGCGTAAAATAAAAATATGGTGAGATTTAAAACGAAAGACTGTAAGAGAATAATTATTGGAAATAGGAGACTGCCCTCCCCTGAAGTACAACCTTGACATGGTGGAAGAGCTTACGCGTTCCGATGACCCCTAGAGCTCTGCTGGCGGGAGTAATAATAATTGCTCCTGGCAGGGTCACCCATGCCAGTTAGGTCGAAGTTTAGGAGTTAGCCGAAAGGTAGTCCGCACAGCGTCTGTTCCTCAGGGCTGCAAAAGGCGTTTCACCCCAGTGGGGCGGCCATTGAGTGATGGTGTCACGTTAACAGCACTATTGAGGATGGCAACGAGAAAACAGCACAATTATTATTTCCAAGAATATAATGAACCATTTGGAGAATGTGAGTTCTGGAGACTACGGGACTCGGCCCGCGCAATCGGTTGTGTGTCATGCCCAGCAGCGGGAAAGGCAGGTCTTCCGCAGTCGTCTTTTCACGAAAGATTTGCAATGTTAAACCGATAGAAGCATCACAGACGACGCAGAAGAAAACCAAATCCTTTAAAGCAGGACCTTGGAATGTTAGGACAATGTTGAGGACAGTAAAATTAGAGAATATAAAGCGAGAGATGGAAAGAGATAATATAGATATTTTAGGTCTAAGCGAGGTGAGATTGAAGGATAGCGGGGATTACTGGAATGATACTCGTAGTTATAGAGTAATATAAAGCGAAGGACACGAGAGCCAAGGAGTGGTTGCTATAATATTCAATAAACGGGTAGATAGAGCAAGCAAAGGATTGAATATTACTGGAAGAAGTGAAAGCAGAACTGACGAGCTTGGTCATTGTTCTGGTATACATGCCACCGAGTAACCACAAGGAGGAGGAAATCGATATGATATACGATCAGTTGGAGGACATAATCGCATGTGTTCCTGCAGGGAAACATTTGATAGTGAAGGGGGATTGGAATGCGACGGTAGGCGAAGGAAGAGTTGGTGATTAGGTGGGGGACTACGGTTAAGGTACAAGGGATGACTGCGGGGAGAAAGCAATTGAATTCTGCAGGAGACAAAGGTTAATCATTACCAATACTTGGTTTAGACACCACAAAG
>CM073775.1:2412731-2523024 GCA_037158775.1 Hetaerina titia | reverse complement strand
TCAACCACCGGTTGCAGTTCAACGTATATGCGGAGAAAATGATTAAAGAGGCATGGGAAGAACTGGAGGTAGGAATGAAAGTCTGAGGGGAATTCGTAAAATCGGTTAGGTTTGCTGATGACCAAGCATTAGTTGCTCAGTCAAAGCCAAGGGGTTGCAAACATTGCTGAGTGAATTTGGAGGTTCAGTGGGATAAATATGGGGATGAGAATCAATATTAATAAAACAAAGGTTATGCGGATTTTCAGAAAGAGAAAGACTAAGCTAAGCATTAAAATAGGAGGGGAAAAATAGAGCAGGTAGAACAGTTTACATATCTCGGAAGTGTTTTGGACCAATACGGTCAAAGTGGTAGGAACGTAAGGAGAAGAATTGCGCTAGGCAAGGAGGCGCTCTCAAGGAGGAGGGAGTTGATGACGGGGGACGTTGAGTAAGATGTTAAGACAAGACTCGTAAAAACTCTGATATGGAGCGTAGCTATGTACGGCGCGGAAACGTGGTCACTGAAGCAGGAGGATAGACGTAGATTGGAGGCTTTTGAAATATGGGTGTCGAGAAAGGCGAAGACGGTGAAGTGAAAAGATAGGAACCACAAACGAGGAAGTGCTTAATGGTGATGGCGAAGAGGGGATTGTTGGGATAAATCATAAGGAGACAGGAAATATTAATGCAAAGCATATTGGTTGGCAATGGAATATTGAAGACACTGACAGAGGGGAGAATTTTGGGCAAACGAAGAAGGGATAGGATATTGGATAGTATTTGATAGGAGAAGGGATAGGTATTGGATAGCAATGTTGGACGGAAGGAAGTATTTGAAGTTGAAAAGGGGCTTATTGTAGAGTGCGATGTTGAGTTGCATTCGTAAGGAAAGGCACGAGAATTATTTGGTGGTTATTGTTCATCCAGTACTGGTACAATAACATTCACGAAATAGTTATGAAAAAGGAAAAATATGGTACGAAATCAGTGTAACTCCATTAAAGTTTAAATGTACCACAATTACAAACCCGCAGATTGTTTCAATAGGTGAGGGTAGATCTCACCTTGTCCTGGGCCCAACGGCTTGCGAAATTTAAATACACCGCATAGGGAACTAGTTCCTTTATATTTGCTGCCTGTTGTTGTCTGGAGAGATTAGGTACCAAAAATCACACAGCTTGGTGGGAGTTGAGGGTGTCCAGAGGATTTCCCGAGAATCGAAACCAAACCCTCCAGTAGCAGCCGAATGCCTTACCCCATGGACTAGCACCTCCCAGTGTTTTGGCTTTCTATTTTGCTGGAGGAGGAATAAAAATCTCTGAGGCGTTCTGGAAGGGCATCATCCAAAATAAGTTTTAAAGCATTTTTATTATGGAGCGTTTTGAACGCTCGGATTTTGCTTATTATCATGACGTCGTAAGGTGTTCCCTTGAATTGAGGCGCAATATGGATAGGTGCAACGGAATGAAGCCCTGGTCGTGGTAGTGGGTGCTCAGGGGCTGAAGGGAATAACACACACGTACTCTCAGAGCAGGGAGAGGCGCGAAGAGGGCTAACCTGCAGCAACCGCAGCTCGTCCACGCTCAAATGGTGAGGGAAGCTCAGGATGTTGCGGCGCCGCGCCTTGGGCTTTCCCCCGCCACCTCCGCTCCCGCCCGCCCTCCCCGCCTTGACGCCCCTCGCCCCCTCGGTCCCCCTTGGCCCCTCCTCGCCCCTCCGCGCCGCCCCCTTGGGGCACTCGCCCTCATCCTCGGCCTCCGGCGCACCCTCCTCCGGCTCCTCGCCCCCTTCCTTCTTCGCCTCGTCCAGTGCGGAGACGGGGTGAGGTGCAGGGGGCGGGGGCGGCGGCGGAGGGGGTGGGGGAGGAGGTGGGGGCGGGTGGGCCGGAGCCTCTTGAAATTGGCCGTAGAAGTGGCAGAGGGGCGGCTGAGCGTGATGCAGGGAGGAGTGATGGGGCGGCGGGGGCGGTGGGGGGCCGTCGCCTGGGTTTCCTGCCCGGGGCCTCTGCGGCGACGACGCCGACTTGCCAGGGGCGAAGGGGCTCGGTGTGCCCAGGAGGCGCGGTGGCTGCGGGTCCCAACCCCCACCGCCACCCCTCTCCCGTCCCCGCCCAACCAGCCCCACGCCACCGCACGGGCCGCGCACCGCTGCCGCCGACCCCCCGCCCCCCTGGACTCCCTGTTGCATCCCGCCCCCGCCGCCGGCTCGGACGCTGCCTCCGCTACTCCCGCTCTGAAGGAAAAGAGAGAAAGCGGGTGTTGAAGTCTCCGTCAACGCAAGGTTTGAAGTCTCCCGTAAGACCCCCCGTGGGCCCCCGTTATAGAGTGACCAACCATTGCGGCCGCTCACGATGAGTCATGCGGTGACGTTTTTATCATTAGATTAGATTTCGTCGAATTGTGAATCAATCCACATACTGTCCTTATATATATCTAAAGATTATTATTATTATGAGGTAATCTACCGGGTAAAGTATGTTTTTGGGTGGACACAACTCTCATGTGTGGATGTGTTTCCTGCAAATACAACTGAATGTGGCCACTTCACATACACTACTACCCCAAGAAGAACAAAGTTTGAAAGGGACGGCAGGAGACGCCGCCACAGTAACGTCAGCAGACTCAGGGTCTCTTGGAAACCCGCTGGGGGTGAAGGAACCTTAAGCGCGGTCGCCCACACGACATGTGCACTCAAAATTACGTAAAAAGAAATAACTATCGCATTTTCGTTAATTCACCGGAGCTAGCTGCTGTAAAAGCCCTTTTAATGAAAATCATGTTTTATTTTTTGTGGCCAAAATTAAAACTTATCTTTAACCTTTCATAATATGGGATAGGAGATCACTAGAGTCCAGCTGCAACAAATTCTGTTAGCCAATAAATCCTTACTTTGTGGGAACTAACTTGACAAGTGAAAGTAACTTTGAGATGGAATTTGAAGAAAGGATGGAACCCGACCGCTGTCTAATCATGAGGTTTCAATAGATTGGCTGCAAATATTTACGAGTATTTTGGAAAAACTCGGGAGATAGGTGACTTGTAGCGGTTGCGTTTTTGTCAGGCCGTGACGTAAATGGATAGCTGATAATACTCTTTCATAGTTAGAGAAAAATATAAACCAGTAGTTGCTGCGTCAAATAATTTTTTTATAATCTCAAATTTAAAACGTTCAATTAAAGTAAACTTGACAGTTACATAAAATGGAAACTCATTTCAGTTGAGTACGAATTTTATTCCGACATAGCACATCGCATTGTTCATTTAATCAATCGATTCGGTTACTTCTTCGTTGGGAATCGTCAATTGGTCATTTCATTGGGATTTGACCAATGAGAGGGGAATCCAAGGAATTCTCGAATTGAGACGGCAGTTGGTTCCCATGTAAATTACAATCTGCATGAATGACGACTTTAATAATTCCAAGGAAGGATTTACAACGGCCAATGATAGTGAAGTGGGAAGAGACAAACAGTGACATGAGGGAAGTGCGAGGCTTCTCATCCTGAGGGCCCGGGTTCGAATCGAGGAGGTTGCAGGATATTTATTTGGTACCCCTATCCCTACTCGAATGCTTTGTGTAGAGCACTTTTTGACGAGCACGCCGTTCGTCGGATAGGACGTTGAATTCCGGACCACTTGGCGCCTTTCATTTATTAAAGGTCGGTTAATGCCGACGCCGGGTTTCTCTCCACTCTTCCCCCACTCCCGGAACACCCTAGCCCTACCAAATGACCCACCTAACCCTAATGGCGATAGCTGCTGCCTATTGAACTCAACTGCCAGTTAACCTCTCCAATAATATTATTGCTACGGAAGGGTGACGATTAAGAGGAAAAGTTCCTCCCGAGGAAAGAGAAAGTGCCGCCAACATTACGGATCCCAGAGCCGCCAATCGTCGAAGGATTTTTCATCCAGCGAGCGATCGAGCCCCGAGAGTCACCATTTCCCCATTATATCTAGTCCTCAGCCATTCCCATTCCATGACTCTCCACACTTCAATATTGGCCGTTGAAAACTGTTCACAGAAATCATTTCTCGCTTGGTTTTCAAGATCCTTTTGGCAAGGATGGCGTTTGTTGAAAAGAGCGACTTTAGGGTCATGAGGAGATAAGCTCTATCCATCGGGCAATCATCAAATCTTTTCCAAGCTTGTCAGCGATCCTGTTTCATGGCAAATGGCTCGCGTCGAAATGCACGTTCCTCAACAAACCACAAGCTTTAAAGGATTGGCTTAATACGGACGGAAAATACAGGTACACACGCAGACGCACGCACGCACGCGCGCGCGCCCACACACACACACACGTAAATATGATAAAAATAATCAATTAAATTTTATCAATGTTTTTCTTGATTAATCATTTGGTAGACCACCGTTTAAGGTAGGTTTTTGATGACCACTAATTTCATTTCCTACATTTCTCACTTTCGTCTACTAAGACAAAAACTCACACCCCACTTTAGGTCCTTTAATTCTGCATACAATACGTATACCTCCCTTCATTGCATCCAATATGCCTCTCATTTTCCTCCTCCTTGCTCGTTTGCCCAACGATTCAGCCTCTGTTACTGTCTTCCCATGTCACCCTGGAAGTAGGATTGGTTATTGGAGAGGAAGGAATTCAGGGTGATGATGAATTGGGTGAGTTTTATAAGAAATACTGTGCCAGGGATGCGTGAGAGGGAGGAGGATGGACATTCGGACTGAGATGTGGAGGAGCTTAGTTCTTAAACGGCCCTGAGAGTCAATCCGACCGAAAATATTTACCCAAAATATTATATTGTCGGACCCTTCACCCCTCTCCAGTTTCCCCGCTGCGAGGCACTATCGCCATTCACGAATGGCAACAAGACGCGTGGGCAACGTTGGCGGTTGAGGCTGTGGAGTACTTGCACTTAGGTTACGCGAACCAAAAATAGCATGCGTTATGCCGGAGCAGGGCAGCCATTCAGCATCTCCACATGGGCTGCTGGCACTTGGGGCGGTCGTGCCTTTAGATATGTTACGCGCACTTTTTTGCAAAATTAAATTCAAGGAAATAGGATTATTCTTTATTAAGGGTGATTTTATAAAAAAAATAAATACAGGTTTTTTCGGTGCATTATGGCCTATGAGTGGTTTAAAAACGAAAGTGCCATCAATAATACATATTTTTCCTAAATGGCATATTTTTAATTTGAAAATATTTATTTATTTAGTCGAAGTCCGAAAACAGCACTTTTGGCCTTTACATCAGAATATCAAACAGTAAGCACAATGGAGACGATTAAAAACACCCAAGCCCTCGGGGGAGGAAAATCCACCCCGGCGAGAATCGAACCCACAAATCCATGGATTGGCAGACGAGGACGTTACCCCGCCGTCACCGAGGCCGGCATAATCTACACTGATAACTAGCTGGAATTACTTGTTCCTCCCACGGTTTATTGAAACATTTTTATTGTTCTCCCTTCCCTCTGTCTATTGCCGGAACTGAAGCCTATCATATTCTTTATGCTTTACGATCATTAACATATAGTTGCGGTGAACTGCACCCAGAGCTGTGCGAGAATTGGATAAATGGATTGGATGTTGACGTTGAAATTAGTGTCGCCCTGTCGACAACGACTTAAATTGTCGCCGATGTCGATGCCGTGGGCGTGAAAGACAAAAACGGTTTCGTACTTATGTTTTTGAGACTTGCGCATTTGCTTATTGCATTAAGCCTAAGGATCTATAAGTCCACGGGCGTCAGTGATGACTCTTCATATCTGCCTTGAATGATTACGGGAATTTTACAAAAATGTTAGCTTATAGGTTATAGTGGAACCTTGTAGCCCAGTGATGGAGCGCAGGGCTACTGGCAATAGGGCCTGGGTTCGATTCCCAGGGTCAATTCTGGGCATCCTTAATTTCAACCAACCCGAGTGATTTTTCCGTTAGAAGATCTTCCTCAAAGGCCACAGGTGGTGCAGGAAAAGGGTCCCCAGCCCTTTATTCATCTTGAAGAATGAAATCAAATTAGTGCGGAGCTTTAACCATCCACCTTTTACACTTTACACCTGGATACGATACATTCAATCGCATAAAAATATATGCATATTGAGATGCATTTGAAATAAGAATTTCAACAAGCATATTGAATGTGGCAAACTCCTCTAATATAAACACAAAATTCCAAGTTAATTATGCCCCTTCAATTATCTTCAATGATATAACGCACGAGTACAAATTATCTTCCAAATAAATTGTGTCAAATTTCTAATACTTTCATTAAAAATATATTGGTGACACGTGTTTCAATAACCATTGTAAAAGAGCTGCAGTGAGGTAGCATACACTACTATTTTTGGAAGGTAATGGGGGCAACAGTAAACGAGAGACGGGTCAGCGAAACGGATACACCCGAGTCCACGGCACGCCATACCACTGCCAATTTCGCCAACCAGCGGGGAAAATATAAAAATATTCGAGAAACAAAGCGACCGATGTCTTTTTAAATATTGGTGCCACTTTTAAAACCATTCGTTAGAATCCAAAACTGTGTAACTCCGTTTCAATTCTGAAAGACCGAAAAATGTCGAATTATTTAAGTCTCGAGTGCGATGCCGAAAATCTTTCCGTCGTCTAATTATAATAGCATTGAACACAATTTGGGTTCCAAACAATTGAACTAATTCAGGGGGTGCCACGAAAGAAATTCAGCATTCGGTTCTAAGGGCCGCGATGAGTGATGGTGGACGATCTGGCGTGCCCTTCGAGCCTCGGCTCTCGCCGTGTGCTCCGTCGTCCTGCGACACCTTCACCCATTCCAGGCGTCGCAGCATTCTCGGCAAATGTGTCCCGGGATCCGGGGCGGGCTGGGCCGGGGCTCCACTCGGCCGGGAACACCCGTCTAATAGCCCGAAAGGGTCATCAGTCATCGGAGAGTAGTCTTCGATAGGTGAACAATGACATCCTGCATGTTGAATTTTTCCTAAGTTATGCATCTCCGCTGCCTCGAGTAGTCTGCTGAGGGACGTGCGGTTCCTTAAACACCGATAGGCTCGAGCGTCAATACGAGGTCTGTTAAAAAAGTATCGCGACTTTTGTGTTTTTTCAAAAATTATTTATTTATTCATGAATATCTACTTTGTCCCCTTTAAAGTTATTCCCCATCAGATATTATCACTCGTGCCAACGTTTTTTTTCCAATTCTCGAAGCACTTCAAAAAATCAATTTTTGTGATCATGTTTAGCTCTTCCTTCGATGCAGGCCTTATCTCGTCAACCGTAGCGTAGCATCGTCCTTTGATGGGCCTCTTCAGTTTCGGGAAAAAGTCGCTGGGGGCCTGATCTGGGGAATACGGTGGCTGCGGCATCATTAGTGTGTTGTTTTTTGGCCGAAAATTCTCGCACAAGTGAGGTGCGATGTGTGAGCAGGGAGTTGTCATGGTGCAAAAGCCAATTTTTGTTCTTCCACAAATCCGGGCGTTTGTGGCGGATTTCTTCGCACAAATTGCGCATAACTTGAGGGCAATATTCCTTATTTACCGTTCTACCGTGTGACAAGAACTCATGATGCACCACGCCCGTGCAATCGAAGAAAACAGCGTAACTTTCAAATCCGACCAAACTTTTTTCGGTCTTGGCTCGTGCTGCAGCTTCCATTGGGATGATTGAGCTTTAGTTTCCACGTCATAACCATAAACCCATGATTGATCACCAGTTATGACCCTCTGGAGCAAATTTGGGTCGTCGCGGACAGAGTCCAACACCGCATTAGCAATGTTAATGCGTTGCTGTTTTTGGTCGAAATTGAACAATTTTGGCACGAATTTCGCGGCGGCCCGTGTCACTCCCAAATCATTGGTACAAACCTAATAGCACGAACCAATCGATATGTTTAATTCCTCAGCAACTTCTCGAACCATGATTCGACAGTTGACCAATACTATTTTCTTCACTTCATCAATGTTTTAGTCTGTTGTTATCGTGCTCGGGCGTCCGGCGTTCACATCTTCTCGGCCCTCTGAGAACATTTTGTTTCGTTTTTCACGCAATATTTGATACAGGTTCTTTGACGCATTTTTTGGAACAGGCAAAAATCGAAGGCAAGCCAAAACACGTCCAAGGAAAACATCTGTCATTAATTAACTTAACATTAAAAATAGTCGAAATTTCGGCATAAGTGAGCGACATAAGTACCAACATAACGCTACAAAAGTATCAAAAATTAAATAAACGTAACCCGCGGGAATTCAAAATTCGCGATGCTTTTTAAACAGACCTCTTATCTATTCATTTCTCAGTTCTGGCCTATTAATTAAAATTGCGCGGCGATTTATGTTGCCTTCTAGAAAATCGACGTTGAACACAAATACATTTCTAAAACAATAGTGCAAGTCATGCATGTCACCTTAATGTGTGCTTCCAGTACATCGAGATCCAGAATATCCAATAACAATGCGACTCTTTCTTTTAATTCTAAATTATCCTCAACGAATCGAGGAGCTACTATCCGTGCACCCCGTTCAATTTCGAAACTAAGGAAGCCCTTCGGCGCAAAAGGGTCCTAAACTCTCTCCCCACGCGATCTACGCGAGCTCTAACCATGCGCTAAATGAAGGGCTTTCCCTAGCTATGACATGTAAACCTTGAGCATGATGAACCTTCAGGAGGCGGAGGTGAGTGCTGAAGATGAGGTGGGGATACGAAATGAGAAAAGCGAATGCGTGCAGAGAGAGAGAGAGTGAAGGGCGGACGGGTCATGAGCATGCGCAATGATCGGAAAACGAAGAAGACCGCTCGCATCGCTTAGGAGCAGTGAGGGGAGGAGGGAGCAGAGCACGCGGGGGGCGAGGGGGGGGTGTAGTCTGCGAAGCGAGGCGTAGTAGGCACTGAGCAGAAAATGAGGGAAAGGGAAGTTGAGAATAGGCGAACCATTAAGCACGAATGATAGGGTGAATATACACGCTACACGAGTATACGTAGCGCCAAGGGGTCGGAGAGGGAGGAGGAGGTAAGATCAACCAGGGGATGATGGGACGCCAGCCGGAATAATTAGAGCGATAGTTGCCGAGTTATATATGGAGGATATAAAGCGAGGGGTGGGTTGGAAGGTGGTCTGCGAGGGTTGGCAGCAGTGGAGAAGAAAAGGACGTGATGCAGGTGGGTGACAAAATGCGCGTGCCATGAGTCGAGGTAGAGGCTGTGCCGACGGGAACGTTTATCATTCGGGGGTTGACGGTGGAGGAATCGCGGGAAGGAAGAAGTGGCCACGAAGGGATTTGGGAAGGGACTCGAGGGGATATGGAGGGTTAGGGAGGGGGAGGAAGGCGACAGTCGAGAGTAACGGGGAATGATGGGAGAGGGATAAGTAGTGACTGTGGGGAGAAAGGAATAGAGTTCTGCGGGAGACTGGGTTTAATGATACTAATTATCAGAAATCTTCCTCAAAAACCACCACAGTAGAAATAGGCGCACGAAATAAGTGTAAAGATACCCGAGGCAAGGAAAGATATAAGAGTTGAATGATGCTCTAGGTGGCCAGAAATAAAGGAGCAGCATCATCATTAATGCTCACATCTCCCAAAGGGCCGACAATTATTCGTATCATTATAAATGGCTCAAAATTGGATAGGATTGAAAGGGGAAGGAGAATGTGCGAGTAGACTGTTGAATGCCATTAATGAATGAATTTTTTTAATGAAAAGAAGGGAATGGCCGATGAAATTCTAAGTGAGAAAGAGCGATGGAAACGTAGGACACTTCTAAGCTAGACATGCAGAGTACGGCATAGGGACGTCAAATTAGAAAATAATCAGGAAAAGTCCCTTCCTGATTATTTAATTATTTATTTTTCTTGTCACACACACACATACCAATTCACTTAACTACTCTAGTGGTACCACGGTCAAATGTAAGGAGGGTCAAAATCATCAAATGAAATGAAAATCTCCCATAGCAACCAAACAAATTCCTTGGCTCAATTCTACTTTTACATTACCTTTACCTTGACACACCCGTCTTTCGATAAGGAAAGATAATTTATTTGGAAATGTTTATTAACAGTTCGTTGCATATATCCGGTTTTCCACATTTGAATATCATGCTGTCGGACGTAACGGTCGAAATCACCGTTGATTTTACTACAGGTCTTGTATTCGTCGGCGAATAAGAGCAAGTACATTCGAGTCAATAGATTCAGAAAGGTAGAGACGAAAAAAGAAATAAAAGCGGGCCAAGAGAACTACCCTGTAGCGCCCCGGTGTTGACATCAGATTCAGCAGATTTCATTAGCAACACGAGCAGGCTGAGATCGACCTTTTAGGATGGCCTCAAAATTCACAGAAGCATACCTCTTTGAGTTTTTCTAATCGCCACCGTGTGACACCTTGTTGAACTCTGGTGAGGATTCACTGCATCAACTTCTTTACCTTTGTCTAGCATCCAGTCAATCCAATAATAATTCCTCACATATTCCAAGTATGACTGGGTTTCACAGTGGATGTTCCTTCCGAAAGCCATTTATTTTGCACACAAGTTCTACGGTGCAAACAGCATCGGTGGTCAGCTCCACGACGATACCGACACCCTCAAAACGGCCGTTCTGCAGTGGTTGGCCAATCAGGCGGCGGATTTCTACGAGGAGAATGGAAATCGGAAGCTGGTTGCTAAGTACCTAAATAGTTGAAATCGTTTATAAAAAAGGCAAGACTTTCATGTAAATAAAATCGATAAAAATTCCCTCGTTTTTTAATATCAAAACGGTACTTTAAAAAGCGCCTCTCACAAAATTTATTCACACAGGTTTTTCTTTGCGATATTAATTTTGGTAATTGTGCGTAATCCATTCCCTTATTTTCGGCCAAGCTTATTCCCTATTTTATTTCCTCTGTCAACGCCTTCAGCTCTATGAATCATACTCATGTAATTACTTTTAAGGATTTAATCAAAATTTCATTACAAATGTAACGCGATTCGTGCAAAACTTTGGTATCATATGGTCTCTAGACGAACATTTTTATTGCAAAAATCAATTAATTTTCAAGTACTCAGCCAGTGTAGTGAATGAACATGAGCAAAAAAGCAAAAATCAGAGTACGAGTATATAAACATTTATGGAAGAATTACTCGTGGCATACGAGGTGTGTTCAGGAAATGACGAGAATTTTTAAATTTCGCAATTTTGGAGAGTCCGATTTTCAAAATTATTTTCCATTATGTTAGTGTACATGCCCCTCAAATATGATAAAATTTTCAGCTGTATTCATTGTTTATTTTGTCCAATGGCAGCCGCTAAGGTTAGACACGTGTTTTTATGAGATCGGCGTTTTTCTTTGTTAAAAAAAATAGATCAAAGAATTTGTATGAAACCTTAATTTCGACGTCATATCCGTAAATCCATGTTTCGTCACCTGTTTTTATAACATGTTTCAGTAATGCTGCATCGTCGTTGACTTCTGTTAAGCGACTCCTGAGCAACTTGTATTCGCCACTTTTTTTGTTCAAAATTCAACAATTTTGGAACAAATTTTGCTGTCATGCGTCTCATACCGAAAACATTTGGAAGTATTTCATGGCATGAGCCAATCAACATGCCAACATTATCAGCGACTTCTCTGATTGTGATTCGGCGATCATTGTTAACCATTTCTTTCACTTTTTCCACGTTTTCATCGGTTGTTGGGACGTCCGGGGCGTTCGTGATCTTCAGCGTTTTCACGGCCATATTAGACACGCTTATACCACTCGTAAACTCTTGTTTTACTCATAGTAAACTCACCATTGGCCTTTGTTAACATTTCACACACTTTGTTACATTTTTTAAAGCAAAATTTGATACAAATCCTTTGATCCATTTTTAAAAAACAAACGAAAATCGTCGAGCTCATAAAAACACGTTTAACCTTGGCGGCTGTCACAGACAAAGTAAACAAAGAAAACCTTATCGTACTTTAAGGGCATGTGAACCGACATAAAAAACGTTTAGACAATCGGACCCGCGAAATTCAAAAATTTTCGTTATTTTCTTAACACACCTCATATAAACCATTTACGAAGTCAAAATTAACGTTCGACAAGAATCGTATTTCGAAGGGTCATTAAGACCGGAGATGACATGGCTGGGTTAGATTGTTTGGTGCGCCATCTCGAAAAACCCCAATGCGTTCACTAAGTGGAACTAAACGGTGGCGGTCACCCGTGGGGAGCGCTCGGATCGCGATTCCCGGGAATCCACGAAGAGAGACTTCGGCGACCCGGCTCAGGGGCATGGCGTAGTTGCTTGCATGCTGAGACGGCATCTAATCCGAGTTTCGGAAAATACTCTCCCACGGAGGAAAATCAAGGCAAGCGATTTCGCTGTCGTGGTGGACAAGGTGTCTCTGCGTCGGGGACACTTACGACCCGAGGGCCAATGACCGCTGCCGGAGAAGCGTCAACTTCCTAGGAGAATCCACTACGTTAACGAATCCATCGGGTGTTTGAAAAAGAACAGTCGCACCATATACGTCACCCACGAGTAGAATTTTTTCAGTCGCGGAAGGCGGATGCGTTGGACGCGGTCAAATTTTGACGACGATTAAAACTTATAATCATTTTAAGAGTGTTTGGTTGCCTAGCTGTCTCGATCACCAACGACAATATATTTGGTTAGAATATTACTATTTTCGGGTGATATTAATAAATTTTCATTTAAGTTAAATCCTTCCCCTCCCCTGGAACCTTGACGTGGTGGAAGGGCTTGTGCGTTTTGATGACCCCTAGAGCTGTGCTGGCGGCATAATTGGTCCTGTTAGGGTCACCCATGCCAGTTAGGACGAAGGTTAGGAGCCAGACGAAAGGTAGTCCCACGCAGCGTCTGTTCCGTTCGGTTCTGTGAGGAGGGGGACAACGGTTTAGGTACGAGGAATGATTGCGGGGAGAAAGCAATCGAGTTATGTAGGAGACAGGGGCTAGTCGTCATCAAAACTCAGTTTAGACACCACAAAAGGCATAGGTATACATGGAAAATGCCAGTTGACTCAGAAAGGTATCAGTTAGATTATATGATAATTAGACCGTACAGTTTCCCGGAAGCGGCTACTGACTCTAATCAAAATTTATTAGTGCACATTCAAATGCTGTAAATGCCTTGTATGATAGGAAAATATCTAATTCCCTTTGCCAATCGAAGCGAAAATGAAATCATATTTAAATGTGTGTCAGTAAGGTACTCCCTATTAATTCTGTGTGAACTGCGAATTAAATAAATAAATTATAAGTACCTTATTTATGCATATTTATCCCACGATTATTTGCATTGTAGAACTTTTCTCAGGCAAGAAAAATTTGGCGACTTCCGCAAAAACGTAGTTCAACTCTTCTAATTACTTTATCTTATCCAGCAATTGAATACATATATTTGAAATGTACAAGTTAGTGCATATTTCTTGATTTAGTGCTTAATCCATGACGAAGAACATCGTCATTTTAAGTTACATGTACTGTTTATTCCTATTCGCGCATATTTTCCCAGAATACCACCGCGATTGTATCCATGCCTCGTTTGCGTTGTTGCTAAATCTTATTTTGGTATAAAAACATTACGGAAAATAATCGTCAAGCGTCATGTTAATTTTGGAGAGTGTAAGCCTTTAGTAATGCCCTTAGTAAAATATAACTGTCTACATTCGGGCAACAGGGTAATCAAAGGTCGTTCGGCAAACCTTGGCAAAGGGAGTCGTCATTTCTTGGCATGGAAAAAACCCACAAATAATAAAATCAATAAAAATTAAAAAATGACGACAAAAACTAACTGTGAGACAAAAATTTTATTGATACAGAGCTAAACTTTAAAAAATATGAAATCTTTAGGTATAAAATCACGTCTGAATACAAATGAACTCCACACGACATAAAGAATATTTTTAAAAAATCACTGACAAGGAATAATTACCGATAAAATACTCTGGAATAAAATACTATAAAATAAGATAAAAATTCTAACATTATTGATCTGAACTACTACCCGAACGAATAAATTAAAGCAAAATCTGAAAAAAATGGATAACCTAAATATAAAAAATAATATAGTCCTCTAAGAGAAAATTAGCATGACAATAGTCTCTAAAATCGCCCTTGTTAATAAATTAAAATAAAGGAATGAAAATTTTAATAAAAAACTTCCAAATGAATTGTAAAACGAATTTGGCATAAGTGGTAACCGGGGTAACAAAAGTACACACAATATTTTTTGCAAATTCTGGTTGTCAAAGTTCTTAATTGACAATTGTCAAAATATTTACATTCGCACATCATATCCATCATCATCTATTCGTATTCCTTATTCTTTGCTACACAGATGACTTTACTACTGCTTTATGTTTTCTAAACTCTAGCTGACCTTTTATTTAGGCACCTAACACCACGTACCATAATGTCTGACCACTTTGGACCCAGCGGTGAACCTCAGAGGATGCCAGAGTCCCGGTCTCTCCAGAAGCCCTAGCAGCATGCTTCATCCCAGAATAAGCGCCCTGCTCGTGCATAACAACATTTAATGCAGGCTTTCCGTTTATTGCTCCATTTCAAAATTGAAACACATACATCACATTCAACAGCATATGAATGTCTCTACACCGCAACGTTTTCCCTATTTGCTTTGGCTTTGCATATCATTACTATTGTTCTCCCTATACGTTTTGTACGTTTGATTATGAACTATCTACTCTTCAAATGACCCTTTTATATATCATGGGAAATTGTAAACGTAGTATCTCTGGTTGCCCTCCCATGGACTACAACCTTGTCGTGGTGGAAGGGCTTGTGTGTTCCGATGACCCCTAGAGCTGTGCTGGCGGGAGTAATAATAATTACTCCTGGAAGGGTCACCCATGCCAGATAGGTCGAAGGTTAGGAGCCAGACGAAAGGTAGTCCACGCAGCGTCTGTTCCTCAGTGAGGCGGCTGCAATGGCGTCTGACCCCAGTGGGGCGGCCATTAAGTGATGGTGTCACGTTAAAAACACTATTGAGGAAGGCAACGGGAAACCACCTCAATTATGATTCCCAAGAATATTATGATGGGCACTATAGATAATATGAGTCCTGGCAACTACGGGACTCGGCCCAAGAGGCCGTGTGTCGTGCCCGGCAGCGGGAGAGGCAAGGCTTCCGCGGTCGTCATCCCACGAAACCCTTGCAGGGAAGAAATAACTTCAGCAGGACAGAAGACTCAGAAGAAGGCGAAAGTAATAAGAATAGGAACCTGGAACGTCAGGACAATGTTGAGGAGAGGCAAATTAGAAAATATTAAGCGAGAGATGGAAAGAGGTAACATAGATGTTTTAGGCCTCTGCGAGGTGAGATGGAAGGATAGCGGGGATTACTGGAGTGACAATTATAGAGTAATATACAGCGGCGGGGACGAGAGCCAACGAGGGGTTGCCGTAATTTTAAATAAAGGGGTAGGAAGAAGCGTAGTCAACATAGAGCAAGCGACAGATAGAATTTTACTCGTAGAGATTAAAGCAGAGCCGACGAACTTGGTCATTATTCAGGTATACATGCCACAGAGCAACCACAAGGAGGAAGAAGTCGATAGGATGTATGATGAGTTAGAGGATATCATCGCGAGTGTTCCTGCAGGGAAACATTTGATAGTGATGGGGGATTGGAATGCGACGGTAGGCGAAGGAAGAGATGGTGGTGAGGTGGGGGACTATGGGTTAGGCACGAGGAATGAACGCGGGGAGAAAGCAATTGAATTCTGCAGGAGACAGGGGTTAGTCATCACTAACACATGGTTTAGACACCACAAAAGGCGTAGGTATACATGGAAAATGCCAGGTGACTCACAAAGGCATCAGTTAGATTATATTATGGTTAGGCACAGGTTTAGGAACAGTGTGATAAATTCGCACAGTTTCTCAGGAGCGGATGCGGACTCTGACCACAATTTAGTTGTTATGAAATGTAATGTTCGTTTCAAGAAGATAAGGCAAGGGCGGCGGGTTAAAAAATGGAATTTAGAAGCAGTAAATGAATTAACGAGGAAGGAGTATCAGGAGGCTGTAGAGAAAATGATGGATGACGGTAAAGAACTGAGTACTATCGAAGAAAAATGGGAATGTATCAAGAAAGGGATATTGGAAGCCGCTAAAGACACTATAGGAACCGTTAACGGGAAAAGGATAAGGAAACCATGGGTAACGGATGAGATGATTGCAAAGATGGATGAGAGAAGAAGATGGAAAAATGTAAACACAGAGTTAGGCAAAATGAAGTACAAAGAGTTAAACAATAAATTGAGAAGGGCCACAAATAAAGCAAAAGAAGAATAATGGAAAACGCAATGCGAGGATATGGAAAGTTTACAGAAGAAGGGTGAAATTGGTGGCTTCGTCATGTGAGGATTACAGAACAATAAGTTTGATATCCCACGCAGCTAAAGTTATTCTCAGGATCATCAACAAAAGGATAGAGAGTAAGGCAAATGATTACTTAGAGGATGATCAGTTTGGGTTCAGGAAAGGAAGAGGTACGCGTGATGCCATTGCAGTAATGAGATCACTAGTCGAGAGGAATATAGAATACAATCAGGACGTTTTTGCCTGTTTTGTAGATTTCGAAAAAGCGTTTGATAGAGTGAATTGGGAAAAATTAATGCGTGGGGCAGTGTTAGGAAGAGGTGTAAGGCAGGGTTGCCCATTGTCACCGGTACTGTTCAACGTATATGTAGAGGAAATGATTAAAGAGGCATGGGAAGAACTGGAGGTAGGAATGAAAGTCGGAGGGGAATTCGTAAAATCGGTTAGGTTTGCTGATGACCAAGCATTAGTTGCTCAATCAGCCAAGGGGTTGCAAGCATTGTTGAGTGAATTGGAGGTTCAGTGCGATAAATATGGGATGAGAATCAATATTAATAAAACAAAGATTATGCGATTTTCCAGAAAGAAAAAGGCTAAGCTAAATATTAAAATAGGAGGGGAAAGAATAGAGCAGGTAGAGCAGTTTACATATCTCGGAAGTGTTTTGGACCAATACGGTCAAAGTGGTAGGGACGTAAGGAGAAGAATTGCGCTAGGCAAGGAGGCTTTCTCAAGGAGGAGGGAGTTGATGACGGGGACGTTGAGTAGGGATGTTAAGACAAGACTCGTAAAAACTCTGATATGGAGCGTAGGCGCGGCGCGGAAACGTGGTCGCTGAAGCAGGAGGATAGACGTAGATGGGAGGCTTTTGAAATGTGGGTGTGGAGAAGAATGGAGAAGGTGAAATGGACCGAAAGGAAAACAAATGAGGAAGTACTGGAGATGGTGGGTGAGGAGAGGGGTTTGTCGAGAGAAATCCTATGGAGGCAGGAAAAATGGATGAAAGGCGTATTGAGCGGTAGTGGAATGTTGAAGAGGGTAATAGAGGGGAGAATGTTGGGCAAGCGTGGTAAGGGCAGGAACAGGATAGGGATGTTGGACGGGATGAAGGGAGGAAAGAAGTACACCAAGATGAAGAGGGACCTGATATAGATTAGTTTGCTAGGTGGGGAGTCACAAAATGTTTATTTGATAGTTGTGTCCATCCAAAAACCTACCTTAACCGGTAGATTACCTAATAATAATATCTCTGGTTGGTCAATATTTGATTTCCGGTGCGTGTTAAATCACAATGATATTTATATTAGCTGTTACCTCATCAGATTAGACTGGGTTATTATTGCGTGTTATTACCAGAAACCACGAGAGTATTATGCAGAAATCTCAGAAAATGAATAACTACATTCTTCTAGCCTAATCATGTACATATGACCGAAAAGTATCTCGGTTGGTAAGGTTCCAAATATGGAGTGCTGTTAATGTTATTTTTTTAAATTTAACACAACATATTTAGCATATATCATGGAAGAGATGAAAATTAAAAAGGGAAGACTATTTTTTTTAATTTCAGGCATAAAATAAATAACGATATCATGATAAAAATTTATGTATTTAAAAGCGTAATTTCCAACACAAAAGTATTACGATGAAAAGTTCTCGGGTTTTCCACCGGGTCAGGGTCTGCACACTGGCCGACGTTTCGACTCGGGCATCGTCTTCAGGGCGATGAGAGTGCCGAGCCGAGCGTCGAAACGTCTATGCAGACCCTGACCCGGTGCAAAACCCGAGAACTTTTCATCCATTCTATTCGCCGGGAAAGCACCAGATCTTATTTCACAAAAATATTTGCCTAATATGAAGCATCACATCAACAACGTGCATCTTATTTACGATACATAACATACCGAGCATTAAAAATAAAGGATTTATTTGCACTACTCACATTTCGACTAGACAAATGATAAATTGGCAAGCGATAATCATACAGCTACAGCTGCAAATGCACAAAACACCAATCCAGAGTAAGCATTTTAAGGTTCTCGCCCACCGTGGCGGGAATGCAGTGCATGACGGGACACCCACGCAGACCGAATCCCGGACTTCAGCGAATGACAACTCTTTTCAGTTCTCATCGCTAGATAACACTTGATCAAGAAAAAATCTAACTCCAAAAAAGAATGGAAACTATTTAATTCTGTTCTCTATCGAAACTATCCGCTACTTACATATTGCAGGAACATGCCAGAAGAAAAATGAACCCGACATGTAACTTTGCTAAGTACTACATTTCATAATAACAGAGACGAAGATTACTACAATTTTACACTAAATATTAAGTGGAAAATTGCAATATTCTTCGTCTCTGTGATTATGGAACAGTTCCACCACATCACACCTGACTCTGTAGGTTATATTACAGGTACTACATTTCAGCTCATGAGCGTGCTATCTGACGATGTGGCGATGTTGAGTGCGTCATGGCGACGCGACGCGTCGCGTCGCCATGACGCACTCAACATCGCCATGTTGTCACTCGCTCGCTCGCTCGCGTCGCGACGGCGCGAGGTATCCGACCGAATGGAACATACTTGTCTCCCCGCTGGGGCGGTCGATCAATGACGAAGGAAATTCCTTCTATTTTTTCCTTCGTTCTTCTGTTGCATTGGCACTTATTTTATAAGACCGGGGCCAATGATCCAATAAGCTACCCATAAGATTATGCATACATTGTACAAAATTGAGACTGCTCAAAGCTAAAATCGATGGCGTTCGCGAGTTCCAGATCATGATGCTCTCCAACGAAGCGCAGGTTCATTTCGAAGACAAGCACTCTGGACGATTGGGAATCGTGTCATCGTCACCGAATCGAAATCGAAGCGAATTTCTCGAACCCGGAAATCCACTTTGCTAAGGTCCAATGCGATTTTAAAAACAGCCAGAGCCCTCTGGTAAAGAGTGAAGAACCCGAGAACTGGATCAAACTTATTATTAAATCGCCATAAAATTCAAAGCAGTAGAAACCACCTCCACCCAGCAATAATGCACCTCAGCCCCAACTAATCTTAAATCCCTCGATTGCATCTCTCACTTTCCTTTGCCAAAATAGTCACCGAATCCCACATTTCCGCAACATGTCCTCAAAGGCTGTTTTGTCTTCTTCATCCATTTCTAGTCCCCAAAGCCGCAGACTTAAAGCTGATTTAAAACAACTCCACAACGACACCCTAAACTCGACTATTGATTGCCCTGAATTGCCCTCTCTCCCTCTTCAACCTCAGGGTACCAACTCCACCCACCCGCACCCACTCCCTACTCCATCTCTTCATATTCCTAGGATATCTCTCACTAAGTGCCCCTCACCTTCATTTCGCCTCTCCTCCCTTCTAAATTCACTCCCTCACACTGTCCACCCTTTTAATCTATCATGTAACAATTTCACCACCCAAGCTACCATTCCACCTGTCAACAAACTAAATTTTTCCCCGGTCCATGCTCGGTTCTCGTTGATATTGTTATGTTTGTTATATTTTTCACTGTAAATTGGCGCTACTGCTGCATGTGAATAATGTTTTAAAATGAAATAAACAAGCTCTATTGAAGTTACCACCTTGCCACGTTTGACCTTGCTCTCAAGGTCGGTTTTTCCCATATCTGAACAAAATCGCGAAACGAATTTGATATCATTTAGATACTCAGATAAAGTTTTCTGTAACAGAAGAAATGACTGACGCGAATGAATTATTGAAAAAATAAAGCATTTATTTTGTGACTCCAAAATGGGCAAAACTTTGGTTGTCTTCCCTGTCTGCAAATTAATTGTCCAAAAATGATGCCAAAAGATTACGTACATTCCTTAAGATGGCGTCCTCCCTTCGCGAATTCAGTAATTGAAAAAACAATTATGTACATTCATTGCAAATTAAGCCAGCGGATTCGGACACCGCTCTCGATCCACCCGTAGCGTTCTTTTTTGCGATCACCGAATATCCCAGAAATATGTGGAATCCACCTTGATAAAGGAGAATGTTTCGAAAAATTTTCGGCGCAGCGAAACATTAGGTTTTCATTAAATAATGTACTACCTTGATCAAAAAAGTTCCCGGAATAACCACCGTGTGGCGCTCCCATCGTTCCGATTTGAGTTCTGTTTTTTTTGTTAAATTGGTACATCTGTTGTTGATATTCCCTTTAAAACTTAGTGTCATAACTTGACATTTGCAAAAGTTACGTAGCCAAGAGTACATCTATCTCTGTGTGTGTTGGCGATTTTTTACAATTGCAGAAATGGATTTAAATTTGCAACAACGAACTTGTATTAAATTTTGCGTAAAAAACGGATTTAGTGGCGCACGGACGTTGGAAATGTTGGAAAAGTGTTTCGGCAACGATTCTCTAAAAAAAACGGTCGTTTACCAGTGGCACGAGCGGTTCAGAAGTGGTCGTGAGGCAATCGAAGATGATGAACGCAGTGGCAGACCATCGACATCGAAAGTCGGTGAAAAAATTGATAAAGTAAAAGAAATGTTGGTCAATAACCGCAAATTAACCATCAGAGAAATAGCGGAGGACTTGAACATTGCCTATGGATCCGCCCAAGACATTGTGGTTAATGATTTGGGTTTCCGTCGTGTAGCAGCAAAGTTGGTGCCAAAAGACCTCAATTGCATGCAAAAAAGAGACCGTGTTGACGTCGCAAAAGACATGATTTGCGAGGCTGAATCCGATCCCACATTCATCAAAAGGATCATTACTGGAGACGAGACGTGGGTTTATGAGTACGACACGCAATCCAGACATCAGGCAAGTGAATGGCGTTCACCAAATGAGCCGAGACCAAAAAAACCACGTCGTTTTCAGTCAAAAAAGAAGGCAATGCTGACGGTTTTCATGGATTACAACGGTGTAGTGCATCATGAATTTTTGCCAGAAGGCCAGACAGTAAACAAAGAGTATTATTTGGGCGTTATGAGACGTTTGCGTGAAGCAATTCGCCGAAAGAGACCAGAAATCGTCGCACAGTGCATCGAGACCGTCGCACAGTACTATCATTATTCGTAATTTTACGACGAAAAATGCAACAAATACCATCCAACAGCCACCGAATTCACCTGATTTGGCTCCCTGTGACTTCTTTCTGTTCAATCGAGTTAAAAAACCATTACGGGGAACGCGTTTTAGCAGCCGAGAGGAAGTAATGGAAAAATCGCAGGAAGCACTGATGGACATACCGAAAACTGAATATAAAAAATGTGAGGATTGGATCAAGCGCTGGCATAAGTGTGTTGCAGTCGATGGGGATTACTTTGAAGGGGACAATATAGATTTAGATGAATAAACTTGTATTTTTAATTTTCTGAATAAATTCCGGGAACGTTTTGATCAAGGTAGCATTCCTCCTTTTCTCGATGAAAAATGAGGCACACGGTAAAAAATGTGTCGTTCTTCCCACCGATAACGTCGCCGGGAGGATAACGATGACTGTCAAGAGACCACAAGAAAGGTTCCGCTATTCTTCGACGTGGTTAATGTTTTGGAAAACATTGGATAGCGTATCGTCACGTCTGATTTCGGCAGCAATGGTAGTTGCGCCAACCGCGTATGTAACTTTTTGAATAGGAAAGACGGTTATCATCACAGCCCCCGTGGAACCACCTTTATTTATTTTTATTATTTTATTATTATTATTTTTATTATTATATATTTACCTTTATTATTTATTCATTTTAAAGAAACGTCAACGACCTCCTCTGTGAAATGCGACAAAATGGACTCCTCGGACCAATTTCTGTTCCCAAGTAGGAAAGACAAAAAACTGAGTTCTGTGAATTTACAAGTATGTATTTGCTTTGCGAAAAGGGCCTTGTACTTGCTTCTTTGCACAACACGTAATCCTCAAACATTATTCGTTGAAGACACCGATCGATATGAAAGCTATCGAACCGAAGTATTTTTTCGATGGGCGCGAACGGATCGCGGGGTCTAACATTATTTAGGGAGAGCCTCGGTGGCTTCCAGCTCCAGGACGGGGCCCTGGAGGGGGCTTAGATGCTCCAGAGCGCGCGGTTACCTGCATTTTTTCGCCAGAGCGGTGAGGCTGGAAGGGAGAATGCATGGAATGGCAGGGGAGGGAGGGGAAGATGGGGGCCTCAGCTGCGGCAGTGACCTCTATATGTATGTACAGCAACGAGTGCCCACGGCCCCCTCTTTCAGTCACGGCGACCCTTCGACGCCCCAGCGACAAACACTTCGCCTCGGCCGACAAAAACATTGGCAAAATCAACCAAAGGCGAATGTCAAAATAGTTCCAGCCTAGAACATGATTACGGTTATTATTTCGCTTTGTAGATTTTATCATTGAAAACATTTTGTACATTGGACAGAGCAAACATTACGAACATATTTTTTCATTTTACCGTTAATTTTGGTGAAATCTAATCCAAGATTAAATTTAAATTTAGACGATCCCCAATGGCTATTTACTTCGACGCATCACGATTAACTTCCTCATTCTTGACACTGCATAATCTTTCGTGAATATATTCTGCCTGCTGGACTCAAGTCGTCTCAAAAGCCTCCTCTCCCTTCATTCGACCGTTAAAATTTTCATTTCTCGACTTTAAGGTCGTGATTTTACGAGAATCATCGCATATTCATGATTTTATCCACGCATTTTTTAACAGAACATTCCGATTAAAAATAACATATGCAGAATATTACGCTTGTTTTTAAATATGCATGCAACCAAGAAGAAAGAATACCTCTCCCTACTATTCAAAAACAATATCCTTTTTAACCAGGGAAAAATGGATGCACTTCACATACACTTGTTCACTCGGGTATTATTAAACACGTCCAAAATGCAGCACAAAACGAGACTAGGCAAGCACGCAACTAAGAAATCAAAGGAAAGTCACTCCCGACAAATACCGACGAGTCAAAGCGAAGTGATCATTAATATTTGATACTTTAATATTTTAGTACCTTCTACATTTACATAAATACCCTGCGAGCCACCAAAAAGGTGTGTGGCAGTGGGTGTAGCACCAGGAGGAAAGGGGGTTGGGGTTTTTCAAATAGGAGGGGGAAGGCGGGGGGAACCTGTAAGAAAAAAAATAAATATATATATTTCTACACGCGTAGTCCCTGACCTGTACGTTGATACTTATTGTGGTGAACTGACTCCTGGGGAATTTCGACTACAAGCATTCTGGTCCCCTATCGTTCCTGAAAAAATAGCATTTTAAACCTGTCAGTCTTGCAGTCTATCTCTCTTATCTTACATTCGTGATCCCTCCGACAACATTACCTGTACGTTGGGGTTCGCATTATACCCTTGATTTCATTGGAAAAGGGCCCACCTTTAAATGTTTTTAATAAGTTTAATCTATATTGTAAACGCTGCTGCGTAAGAGAATCCCAACCTAAATTTTCTAGCAAAGTAGTTGCGCTGCTGCGTTGGTCATAACAATGTTTGACAAATCTAGGCCCCCTCCGCTAAACTCGATCTAATTCCGAAATCAAATTTATAATTTGAGATTCCCATATCTTAATATGTATTCACATAGACCATACCATATACCCCAATATACATATATCCATCAAGCCACCAGTAGGGCATTAGGCAAGGGGTGAATACACACCAGACTAATTTTGACCCGAATATGACCCTACCGCGGTCGGACAATTTCATTCTGATCCCTTATTGCTCGGGGAAAAAATTAACCTTCGTGGAAAAAATTGGATCTTCAATCTATCTGTTCTACACTTTACCTCTCTACTTTTATGGACATGAGATCTCCTACCGTAGGACGATGGGGTAAGAATACATTTCCATCATCACCGCTAAAGAGACCTCCTTCCAATTATGCATGAGCTTCAATCTGTGATTTAACCCTCGCTCCGTGAGTCATCCCCAGCCTGGTACGCTGCGAAGTTTATCATAACAGCGTTTTACATATCTAGCTCCTCTACACTGCGCGCGATCCATTTCGGCAATCAATGCAACTTCATATCTATACATTCCTGTATTCCTCGTCCAGCAAAACACACAATTTGGCATCACACACTTTATAAACTGATTTTGAAATACGCATACATTCCACCTCCCTTCATTTCCCTCAACAACCCCATCCCTGCCCTTCCTCTCATCCTCCCCTCTATCTCGGTTTGTAGCATTCTATCGCCAAGCACAATCTTCCCTTCTTTTTTCATTTTCTAATTCTACATGGCACACCTTGGAAGCCATGGCTAGGGTGTGTGACGGTGTGACTGGTGTGCCCGGCATGCAACATCACCAACTGAGTTGCTTTTAACTTTTAATTAGAATATGTGCACATGTAAAACAATTTCAATAACGTAGATCATGATTACCTCAGGTACATGCGTTACACGTCTCTAAGCACACGATAGGGGTTGCATGAATAGAGAGAGACAATAGGTCCGACAAAAACCTACCCTCACCCGGTAGATTAATGCTACTAATGCTGCAAACAGAAATTATTTGAAAAATGTACTGGGTATAATAACAAGTTGGTCTGGGCATACCTTGGGACACAAGGAATTTCTCCGGAAGGTTGGCATGGAAGATCCTAGGAGATGACCAAAGGTCAAATGCGCTCGTGCCCCGAGCATCGAGAGAGAACGGTAGCACACAGGGAAGGGTGGTGGGGTCGGCCATTAGGCCAATAGTGACCACGTGGACGGGGGCGTCGTTAGCCATCGCGTCCGCGGTGGGGGTTGATCGGCGCCCCCTCGCGGTCCAGGCCTCCGTCTGCGCAAACGGCACACGTGACTCGATCGCCGATATATTCCTCCGGAGGTTCCCCCTTTCGTACTCTTTTCTTCAGGCTTAATCCACCAAAAACTCCAATAGCTCCATAATTTTTAACATTCTATTTTATTCATCCTTGCCACAGATTAAATGGTTGCCTTCTTCCGATTGTTTCCCATTGCCTGACATTCATAATGCGTAATTTATGTCGCACGTATTTTCCAATGCGTCAAAGCCGCCTTCTCACAGCCGCAGACACGGCAACAGTACCGGAGGACACGCAAGAGGGCTCGCCACCCTACGAACCCTACCAAAGGGTAGTGGGTCCGATTCTCGTAAGGGTCGTGGGTGTTTCGTGCGGGCTCGCACCCTGGGAAACCGCGACGACGACGGGCACATCGTGGTCCTAAGCGGGATGACGGAGACGGAGCAAAAGAAAAAAGGCGTATAAGCAAATGTCCTTGGTTGAGTTCGTGCCAGCCAGTCCCGAAGCAAGCACCAGAGAGCACCATTTCTCTCCACCCACCCACGTCCTCTCTGAAGGGGTGTTCACCGTCCACATTTTACACCTTTCAAACCTCCAAGGGGGCGTGCGAAAAGGGGTGTTAGGCCACCTGTCGTTAGAGCAACCGGCGACTAATGATTAATAGCATCCGGGAAGTTCAAACTGCCGTGCGTGATGCCAATGGCCACGGATATAGCACGGAAAAATGATCCTTTTCTTTACCGGTCTTACAGTCAACCTCCCTCGGCTTTCTTCTCATTATTGCCTAGCCGAAGAGTTTTATGCGTGTCTGTGGGTCTGGATTGTTTCCTCCACTCCAAGGGAGCCATCTCACGCCACCACCGCGAGTCAGCGAATGAAAGCCGAAAGGATACGTGTGCCGGCGACAACACCGTCCCCCAACACCTCAAAGCCTCACACCCTGGGGATCAAGGCACACTAGACGCTCTCATCTTTAGCCGTTCTCCATTGAATACTACAGTCGGAACATGGAGTGCGTGTGCATTGAATGTACTCCTACGTAATGTACGAATTGCGCCGAAACGGGCGTTTCTTACCTCGAAGTGAGTTATCCGCTCATATAATAAGCCACTCAGGGTCTATCCAAGTTAAGACTTCGAACCAAACATTTTAAATGCCGATCTCTATCCGTCATCACTCGTTGAATCGCAGCTGATGCTTGAATTCGGCCAAAAATGAACGACCACGCCTCGGCGCTGCGAAGCACAAACAAACCTGCGTCATCGACCCAATTCACTGTTATCAATTTCACGTTCTTTATGCACATCTTTCGAATGGATCGTGGCAGTCCAGTGAACGGAGAGCCGGGCAACTGACCAGCTCCTGATCCAAGCACTCTCAAGCTTCGTCCCGGTTGCGTGCTCCCTCCAGTATTTCGTCGCTGGAGTGCAATGGAATAGGAACAATCGAACTATTCGTCCGAGACGACCTCAAATCGCGGGAGTCAGAAAACAACCGCCATACCTATTCTCAGAATGCCAAGAGGCTTTCGTCTAGGCTACCAGATAATTAGTTACGTGAACTACACTGGAAACTACAATTATGTGAAATTAATGATGAATTAGTGAATTGGGTTACTGATTTTATTACGGAGGGAAATGAAAACGTGATTATGATTGATGACATTGGTTCAGATTTTGACAGTTTAGCTCCCCCCGTGCCACGGGGGGAAGCGTGATCGTTCCCTTCCTTTTTCTCGTGCAAATCAATAGCATTCCAATGTGAAGTAACCCGCAAAACCATGTTTTTCCCCGATGAAGAGTCATCTAACGAATTAAGAGTGCAAAGTCACAACGTGGGCGGCGCTCTTTCTAACGTTCTCGACAATGACAGAGCTTCCTTCAATCTTATCAATATACCTGCTTAGGCATTGATGCAGATCGTTGAAAAAAAGTGAATCCCTTGAAGGCGGGTCTTTTCTTTCACAGCCAGGGTCCCTGTTTTCTAAATTCAACTCCTGCCCCCCCCCCCTCAGGGTGAGGGCGATAAATTGTCCCAACCCGAAAGGGACCCCATGGGATCCAATCCTTTTGCTGAAGGGAAGCCAAGACACTAAGCAGCAGCCTGCACGACGGTGATCGCGCGAGGAGCAGCCGTAAAAGGGTAGGGGGACCACATTGGCCAAGAGTGAAACCCCTGCTCCCTCCCAGACCGCGGGGTCGAGGCGACCGGATGTCTCCCCACGCAAAAGGGCCCGGCCACTCTTCGACGGCAAAGGAAAATGTTTATCCAACGCATGAGATCATGAATCCTCAAAACGAAATAGCTAACACTATCTTTTTTTCAATTTTCAACCCGAATGGCATTATTTAATGGAGTATTGCTGTGCCAATCGGATTCGCTAACAAAGAATTATCGCACTGCCGAGTAAGTCGCTCGTCAGCCGCGAGATGACAAGGCCCAAGAGCCCCATCGCCCCTAATTACTTTGCGACACAAGGGCATACTTGACACTAAACGACAGAGGTAACAATGATTCCATCCATGGGGTCGATACGATTGAAAACGTGATTGTGAAACAGGTTAACACGTATTCATTGAACGTTCTAGAGAATTCAAAAGTGTTGGAAAGAGAAATTATGTACTGTTATTGAACCGGGAATGGGTCAACGACTCATGGCTGTTCAGAGCATACTCCTTCCTCCGTGGACTTGCTTATAAAGTTAGCCAAGATATTACCGTCTCCTCTCCTCACCAAAAAAATCTAGCGAAACCAACTCCGACGTTTTTGTACGACTGTCAACAAACTAACAAATCACTTCACAAAAATACGAAGAACTTGCACGTCCACAGAACACCAGAATATATTGGTCCACCTCGTAAAAATTTCACTTCACCTTGTTCGATTGCCAAAGATACTCATTGTCTTTCAAAACCCTAGCTCACATTACATTCAATAGAAAATTGTAGTGAATCCATGTCAGTTAGTGATTATCCGTGAAACTATGAAAATGCTTCCCGAGGCAATCCATTCCAGCAATGTACTGCAGTGCAACTCCCTTTTTTGACCGAATAATTAAGAAAATAACCGATCCTAGTGGACTGCTATCGATTCATCTTGATCGGTGTCTTAATGACCGAATGATAAAGTCAAAGAGAACACCCGGGACACATCGAGCGAGGGCATTGCTGACAACGAGTGACACTTCTCGCTAGCGCCATTCCCTCCCGAAGAAAATAACATTCTGAAAATTGACCAATTCTCAGAATGTTGCTGGACACTTATTTCAATTTACTAATTGTATCCACATTCTTGCACTCACCTCTCTCACATTCATACATTCCCCTTTCCAATTGCTCGTCGTCTAGGGATTTTGTTCCACCACAATCTTCCATCGCGTTCTCGGTCCATCCCCCTTTCGCTGCAGCATGTATTCTTCTCCCACAGTTTATATGCTCGTCTGCTGATTTGACTCTCGACCGCTCTCTATCGACATGGCCAAACAGCGTCCATTTGCTAAAAACAGCTGATACTTTGTCCGGCTTGAAGTCTTGAAACACGCGCAAAACCGAATCCATTCTCCACGTTCGAACTCGAGCCATTTCTTCGGAATTTTCGATTCCACCTGTCGTTTAATTTCAGTATGGTACACCCCGTGGCCGTGGCAGCGGGAGACACAAACGTGATGAATAAGCGGTTGGCTCGAAGGGAGGCGACCGACCGCCGAGCTGAGTCGAGTGGACGAGAGGAGAGGCGGACGGACGACGGGGAAGGTTCGGTGAGGAAAGCATGGGCACGATACGTAAAAGAAGGACCAGGTGGATCGGGCATATACCTCGAGACACCATGGATTAGTTTTAAAATAAAGCACACTTTGAGAAGGTGGAGTCGAGGAAGAGCAAAGCCGAGGCCCCAAGTGGAGAAGGGGGCATTGTTGGAAGAAGAAGGGCGCCTCGGAGCGCATCCGCGAGAGTTTTAGGCTCGGAAAGGACGAGTGGAAAGAGTGGTTGAAGTCGCCGTCGATCAATCTTCCGACTGAAATGCTGACCAAGGAGATTTCCCAGAGGAATGGCAATCACCACGCACGAAATCCTACGAAGACTCGGTGGTGAAGTTATCCTTGGTGACCGAAGTTCGTCTCGGGTCGCGACCCGGCCGTGGGGGGTGGTCATAAATGGAGGTCATCGGGGGAGGGCGACTGGAAGAAAACGGAGGCGGCCGGGACTAATGTCCTGTGTGCCGCATGAGACAAGATAGTAGTAACACACCTTACATTCCGGAAACGATAGGAAAATCTCGTGGTCCATTGATCCGGGCCAAGAAAATAAAATGTGTTTCCGATACATTGGCACGTCGATACAATGAAACCGAGCCGACCACGTAAACGAACTCTAGCACGAAGTGCACGAATCAAATCAAACAAAAAAGCAACCACACGCGCTGCTAAATAATTTGAGGGTCGCCAAGCCATCACTTTCCTCCACCATTGACGGCCGGCCGCCATTCCGCTCGGGCCGCGAGTATAGTGTGCGTCAACCACGAAAAGGCTCCACACCTCGCAAGTTAAAGCGACTTACGGACGCGATTACTTACGGGCTCCAAGGGAGGGGGGAGTTGGGTTCGAGAGGATTGGAGAATTATCCAACTAGTTGGCCAAACAAGGACGTCTCAGGACACTGTTGCCAAGAGCTTAAATGGACAACCATTATCTTGAAACGTTCAGTTACTGTCAGTACGTATGTACCACGCGGGTCCACAGACAATTAGAAATCTTCTTGAGATATTGCATGGAAATCAAAAAACATACGAGGAGAACATTCAAATTTATATAAAAAGGCGTTTCAGGCGTGATATGGTGGAATATCACGATTCATTAAAAGTTGGCACTTTTCCACAAAATACGATTTGTTATGACCGATTTCAATGTAACCACATCATCATCAGGTAACAGTCATCAATCAAGTGTCTAGTATTTATACTAAATAGCAAGTAAGGCACCCCTCAAAAATAAGGTAGACCTCACCCTCTTTCTCCACGGACCTAGGAGTGTGGAACCGCACCATGGGACACACCCTTTGGATTTTGGCTACGGGACATCCCCTCCAACCAGCTCCGACGTCCTCTCCGGACTCTGAAGGACTTTGCACCTACTTACTTCGCCTTCCCCACCCCCTTCTCCACCCACACTCCACCCACACTAACATACCCATGCTGCCCTCCACCTCTCGCCCCTCGTCCACTCTTTTCCACTACCCTCCCCTTACTTGCTTTTCGGCATAATGCTCGACTCTCTGAGTGATGACCGTTACCTGATGATGATGTAGTTGAAATGAAACCGGTCGTAATAAATCTTATTTTGTGAAAAATTGTCAATTTTTAATTATTTCAAATACATCCCAAACATTTATTTTTGAGCGATTTCCTCCCGTATGGATAACAAAATATGTACGTGAAAGGGGAAAACATTTTCTTCTGTTGGGCTCTATTTGGACCAAGGAGGTTTCATATGAAGGGGAGCCAGACCACAGGGGAGAAGCGAACAAAGGAAACTCATTCCATCGGAATGACCGCCGTTGCGCATTCTTTCCTTGATCAGATAATTAATGTACGCAGGGTGAGAGTTTTAGGTCTCGTTTCATTTTGAATTTTTTTCAGGATGAAGGTCGCTTGAAGATTAAACGGTTTCCGTACTTTTCAAATTACCCCCTCTATGTAGAAATTTACAAAGACGCGAATGAATAAGTTTTCAATTTTCTACAAGTTGCCCTTAAGAAATTCTGAAAAGACGGTCCTGATGTCCCGGTCATGCAATTAATCTGGGAAAGAGTTGCAATTATCATTTCCATCCATTTCAAGCCACGCGCGAATATTGTTTCCAAAAGGGATTTGTGGCGGGGAAGAGGGGGTGGTTCAGGGTCGGCGGACGTTTTAAAAAGCCGGCGACTCTTGCTCTCCGGTGCTAAAAAAATCGCACACGTCCATCTTTATGTTTCGCAAATGGCTACGCTCGCCCGCATTCCTCCCTCCCATGCAAATGAGCGTCACCGCTGCTTCGACGACGCCACAAGGGATGCCAACCGCTCCCTCGCACATCGCCGATCAGAGGGCAAAACCACAAAGCCCACGAATCGATCTCATTGGTCAATCCGAACGCACAAAATCGATTAATCGAATGCATTAATCTTCTAAGGCCTCCGTGAGAGGTCTCGATTCAAAGAGTTTCGGCGCAAAATATTCATTGAACACTGCGCCACGAGAACCATTCCGACATCTTCGGAAGTACTCAATTCTTGTTGGAAAAAAGTCGATTGGGAATATATAGCGGCAAAAATCTGGACATCACTGCTGGGGCCGAAATTCTAAATGATTATCCATTCAATGCATTTTCTACCTCCGAAAAGTTTTACCTCTACTCTTCGGTAGTTTCCCAGGGCTCTACTTATCATGTTTCATCACCAATCTTCAGCAATCGTATCCGGTGGGCATATCCATTCACGTGGAAGAACAACAAGAACTGATGAACCCGTACCTGACTGCCGACTTAATACATTCGATACATCCCAATCGATAACTGCATACGCCAAGAAATATCAAAATTAATAGTCATTTTGGATTCAATTCTTCAAATAATTAGCAACTGATCAATTCATTCGATTGCTACTCTAAGCTAGACAATTTACGATCTCCCTGGGTGGCTCCAAATGCGCAGATGATAATATTCGTAGATACTGTCAAAAGGGAATAAAATGAAATGATCGTAAGAATTTAAATGGAGCTGTTTGTAAGGCGGATGCGGAGAAAAATAGAACAAGTGAATAGGATGGTAAAGAAAAGTAACGAGGAAATAGGCATGGTGGAAGAATACAGGGGATTGTTGGGAGAAATTCAAAGGAGGGCTTACGCGGCCATTCTCCGCGAACAATTGGCCTTCAAACTCGGACTCGTGGATGAAGTCTGAAGCGAATGATTCGAATTCCGAATACGCCAGTTGGGTGACGCTGATTTGCTTGAACAGAGCAGGTCTAAAGTCATTGGTCTCGAAAGATACATTGAAACCAACTTCTTTCAACATTTAAGACGCGAGGCCCACTGTGTAACGGCATTAAAATTGAAATTTTATACGCGGTTGGTTCCGCCTTCCATTTGAGCCGGACGACTAGTACACTCGGCATGGAGGGAGACAGGACTGCCGAGTAAAGACACGAAAATTTGGAGGTGCTGCTCTGTTGGGGAGCGAGTAGGAGTTATCATGCGGCAGTAGAACAAAAATTGGAACACAGCTTGGGAGTGGGAACTCAATTGTTCATTCAGAATACACATTAGCATTCACCGCTAAAAAACATCAGTCGTTTCATTGAACTCTCTAACGGATCTCCGCGAGAGCCTATTCAATATTCGCTCTCGCGAAAATAGAAATCCGTCATTTCATGTGCCCCGGGGGCGGAGAAGCGACCTCAGTGCCGGTCGCGGTGACTGAAGCATAGCTGACCAATCTGGCGCACTGACATCGACGACAGCTTGGGAGTGCGGAGGCGTTTATTTTCAGAATGCCGTCAAAGTTTGCTCTCCAAATGACTTCCAGCTAAGGCGCAAAAGAATATTACTGAAACGCTCCCTTCTTCTCTCTCTCCCTCTCTCTCACTCACATTGTTGTAGTTTTCCCCACAGTTTGCCCTATCACAAAACTAAAGACGAATTATTATTAGGTAATCTACCGGTTAAGTTAGGTTTTTGGATGGACACAACTATCAAATAAACATTTTGTAACTTCCCACCCAGCAACCTACTCTATATCAGGTCCCTCTTCATCTCTGTTAAAGACGAATAGATAGCTGAAAATTCATCCGTTTCTATTGTGTTGCTTTTTCGACGTCTTTTCAGAAAACCCGACTCAGACAGACTTGAACGTCACCCTAGAGACGAAATACCCTCGTTGCTCCGAAAGGAATACATAGCTCAACCACGCCAGGCTCTAATCGCATTTAAGTCACCAGCAATCAACAGCAAATAGGAAGTATTCTCTAGACTTGGTAGGAAGGGAAAATAGTATTAAACTGAATGAAGCTGTTTAAAATGGAAAATGAAAGCTGAAGTGGTTTAAAATCATTTCAAAGGAAAAATATTTGTATATTCGAATGAGGCCCAAAGTCCGGATAATCGCGACTTAGTCATTAAGAACGATGTAGGAGTGTTTGTTCCATGTCCAACCAATTAGAAAATCTCTCTCATTCCTTAAATGCCCTATGGACAAATAAATGCCACATGCCTCACTCTTCTTTTGAAGTCATCTACATGTTCATGACCCGCGGTCATGCTTGATTGCACCTTCGACTCATGGAAAGCCCAGACACAGGAACAGTCCCCCACAATTCTTACTTAAGACGAAGATTACGGTGGATTAAGACACCCTCGCTTCAAAATAAAGGTCAGGGCTGGATCCTCTCGTTTCAATAATGTCTGAATTTAATCTTTCCCGTTTAGCATTTTATCATTTACAACTTCCGAACCAGTCGACGACCACGTTTCGATTACTCTCTTTTTGTACTTGCAAGTAGTGTAGGTAGTCGTCGTTAGTGGTGGCTTACGAGTCAAGATCGCTCGCAATGGGACACGTGATTCGGACACCTCGGCATCTTTCTCGCGAATGGCAAATGAACGAGTTGACTTTAAACGATGAACATCAGCAAACTTATACGCGACGTGCTATTTTCATGCGGCTGGCCAGCCGTCACTGATCCCGGACCCGTCTGCAAATACTCTCGCGTTTCTCAAGGCTATTGTCCGTGGCACGCAAGTCCATGCCGGGAAAATCTTTTGGGGCGCACGCGCCGTGGTCAGTGCGTGGTGCCTCGACCGGCATGTCGCGCCACGAAGGGGCGAGGAGGGAAGCCAAAGGGCGCGTGTTGACTTAGGCCTCCGTTCGCGACGTGGGGCACACCTCGGATGTGATGGGAACACGGCGACATAATGGAAGACTTCAGCCCTACGATGCTGGGGTGGATTGGTCCAAGGAAGCATTAAAGCCTTTGTTTATGAACACCACCAGTGTTCCATCAGCTAAGCCGTGATAATTACCTCGACACTGCCACGGAGAATCAAATAGAAAGGGAGCTTACAATCCAAAAATGCTCATTTTCCATACCTCAAACTCGAATGTCGGCAGTGGAATACAATTGCAAGAACCATGGCACATCGTAGCATCTTGGACTAACGTGGTTTATATCATGAGGTTTAAGCAATATTGATCTCCGATAATTCTACACAAGCAAATTCTAATAACGGTTGTGGATTATTCTTCTCGCAAAAATGAATAGCAATTTTGATTTAATACTAACAGCACAATCGCTTAAGAATCACGTGCATACTTGACCTCATTTCCAAAACTCCTCCATCGATTGTAAATGAGTGACATGGAGTAACTCTGCTACTGGACTCTTCGATATCCTCTCGCTGAGGATTTAAGGTGAGAATGTGTACAATTTTTCAACAGGAGCGTGTTTCAAGCTCGAAAGGAACGGCTGGCAAAATAATGCGTGGCAGGCAGTCTTGGGCCAGGCAGGTCCTCGCAAAAAGAATGCGCTGCTGTGGAGTGAGCCCACGTCGCGCGGAAGTGAGCCTCCTTTTGAGTCGGGATCTTTCGCTTGCTCTGCGCTGGGTGTGAGCCGGCCTTGAAATAGGAGGAGGGGGGGCGAAGACGGAATGGAGGGGGGGAGGGGAGGGAAGGGAGGGGACTAATTACCGAGTGCACGGCTCTCCTCCCTCTCGATGACCCTCCTGTACAACACAGCTGCCGCCTCCCTCCTCCCGCCTTCCCCCCTTCGACGACCGCGGCGCAACCGGTGGCCCCCCTGGCGGGCCCTCATGGCCGCCGCCGACGGGCCCCGGCGTGCATCCGCGCGCTCGCGACGCGACCCCCTCGGTGGATGAAGGATCGGGGAGGCCGCGAGCCGCCACCGGGGTAGGGGCGAAGCGGGAAGGTCGATTTATACAGTGGCCTACCCGCCACCTCCTTCCCCTGTGCTTGCGACCGAGTGGACCCGCTCGCCCTCTTGGGTACCGTCGTCCGGGAGCGGGGGGGGGGGGGGCGGGAGGGCCCTCGGTTGTCGGCCCGGAGGGTGACGAGATCTGGCCGCCTCTTTCTCGACGCCCCCGCTATATCAACGCAAAGAGCCGCGCTGCAATCCTCTTGGTACCAGTGGTTTGCGGGAGAGGGACGACCTGACCTCCCGCTCGCCTCGGGTTCAATTAATCCTTCGGCCCAGATGAGGTCACCTCTCGCCCTCTTCGTCAAACGCCACCGATTGCTGCTTTTGATCACGAGGTCAGGGGCGGTGGGGGTGATACTCTCACGACACACATGCACTCACACGCACTCGCTCACACACGGGTGACTTATCGGCACTTCGGGAACCTTCGGCCGGCGGGGACAAACGGCTACGCGGGCAAACTAGCGGCCGTTTAAATCACTCATCCAGGCGTTTAAATCACCACCCGAGCGGAGACGGCGCGATGTGCCATTCGGCGCACGCACGCTCACACCGGCACACACAAGCACGCGCACACACACTTGAGTGCACAATCCCAACGGACGCAAAGGAATGGACGTGAGAGCGATGCCGCCATGGGAGGGACGCGGCCACGGGGCGACATCGCACACGTAAAGCGACCGACAGTCGTCAAACACACGTCATACTGTGAGTCGGCAGAGGCGCGCGAGAACTGTCGACGAGCGAAGGGACCATCCGTCGGGAGGCCCTCGTGGGGGGGAGGGGAGGAGACTGTGGGAGAAGGGGCGAGTGTGAGTCACGGGTGCTCTCGCCCGCCGCGTCTGTCGGAGGAGGAGACGGGCGCTAGAGTGAGAGGAAGGCCGCCGCCGCCAGCAGCGGCAGCAACGACGACGGCAAGAGGGGAGGAGAAGAGAGGAAGCAAAGGACCCTCTCTCTCTCTCCCGCCGACCACGGCGCCCCACCCCCCTGGGGGTCCTCAACCTCTCGGCCCCCCACTCATCCCTTCCCCGCACGCCGCCCGCCCGGCCGCCGAAACCGGTTCTGCAGAACTGCGGTGCCTCCCGCCCATTAGTGAGTGCCCCGACCGTCGGCAGCCAGGGGTGGTGGGTGCGGGGGAAGGGAGGGGATCGTAAGGGACCCGGGGTTGTTGTTCTCGCCCCTCCCTCCCGCCCCGGCACCATCGCGTGCTTTGGCCCCCAAGTGGTGCTGCCCCGTTAAGCGAGGGGAGGGTAGAGGGGTGCATGCGGGGCGGAAGATGAGGGCGCCCTGGCGCGCGCGCTCGTCGCACCAAGTCACGCGCAGAGACACCCACCACGACCGAAACAGTCGCCGGCACCAGATTCGTCCACACTGATTGTTCTATTAAGAAGATGGCTCAAAGAACCAGTGGTATTATGCCTAACAATGGGAATCAATTGATAGAAGGCGAAGGTAATGAGGTTCTCAAGGAATATGAAGATAGGCTACAGTGGAGTTGGAGGGCATTTGGCATCGAACCAGTTTGAACTCTTGGAGTGTTTTGGAGTAAATCCGGCACGGTGGTAACCAAATTGAAAGAAGAATCTATAAGGAAAATAAGAACTAATAGTGCCGTGGTTTCGAATAACTTCGAATCATGATTTTTGAGGCTAGGGGATGAGCCTGTGTTCGAGCCTTTTCAAATGTGGGTGTGGCGGAGGCTGAGAAATTGAAACAAACAATGAAGAGAAGGGCATAGCCGAGGAATGAAGTTAGTGGTTGAAAGACCGCCGAAAAGGTGAATAAAATGAGCTAACTGCAGTGGGATGTGGAAGGCTGATGCGGGGTCGAGAATGTTGGAGAAAGAAGGCAGAGGGAGGCAAAGTTCTGGGATTTTTAGCGTAATCAAGAGATACCGAAAGTAAACGAGTTACGAAAATTTATTGCAGCGTTTGACATTATTTACTATTCAACGTTGAAGGCATTTCGTGTTAATATTGAACAAAATTTCTACACAAATGATGCCTGCGACTGTACGATTTATTGTCGAGTTAGGTTGGGCTTAGAATTGCAGAAGTGAGCGGTACTCGAGCCCATCGAAAACCTACCTATCTAATTAGTAGAATACTACCAATTATGCACAGTATTCTCCGAAAAATACTTTAATCATTCAAACGGACAAGGAGAACAATATGTGCTTCAACAAGGAAACTACATATGGTATCGTGAAAACAGTTTTGGAGTTCGTCCTTGAACTACTAAAATCCCTGGGAAATGTTGACCGAGATGTGAGACCTTGTGACTAGTTGCCCTCGGAATGAAGCTAAATATCCACGAAATTTCGAAATAGGATTTCGATGATAACACACTTTAAACATGACGTGGCCTAAACTACTTCTTTTGCATCCATTCTGCGCACAATTCTATGTTGATGGGAGGTCCACAGGATGTTGTCGAAACCCTGGCTCAACAAGTCCCTATAGTAAAGAATTTTAAGTTAACAGAAGTTTTCTAAATATTCCCCGTAGTAAAGTTCATGGAAGAAAAACGATTGTTGACTGAGAGGAGACTGAGTGAAGAGATGGGATTTAGCAATGGGCCAACGCAAGGGAATTTTTCCTCTTGGCAGAGCCCTTTCGGGTGGATCGCGGGGTATTTATGTCGATATCGACTAGACACTGCAAGTACATCGCCGAGAAACATCAGCACGGTGATATCGCCTAATGATGTTGAGTCTTTCCTTTGGCTCGAGTCTCATCAACATACAGCGGGTACGGTATACTACACAGCTGAGCCCACACACCTTGAGTCAGGATGCTCACCCGGATTTTTCTTATTGATTTATAAGAAGCATCTTCCCCAAAATAAAATTAATTTTCCAAAGCAAAATCTGTCGTTCACAAAATAACCTCTACGGTCACCCATCTCACACTAAACATCGCCTCTGTACTCGCATCTACGGTCAACGACACGCCAAAAATCACAGATAACCTTTCTCGCCAATTTACACAACTCACTCCTAAACCACGAAAAACCCAATTTTGCCAAACAAATGTTGTTTTCTTAGTTAGTCCCGAGACTTACAGAACGATTCCCGGGACTTATTGAACGTCGTTAATAGTTGCTTTCCGGAAGCTGCAAACAGCTAATCTAATCGGCCCAGAGAAATTTCCCTCAATATTTATTGCCCCTGAAGAAGACCCAAGCACCGACTTACAATCTACCGTATTATGAACTCTGGTCGTGTCCTCCTGCGATGCCACGCTCACAATCACCTGCCGAACAAGGGACAGGCCGCAGATCAATAAAATTAAGCCCAATACACTGACAAAAATTTCAAAATCAGCTATTCAACCCTGAAATACGGTAAGAATGAACACATGAACAACCTTACGTGGTTATAATCTTTGGCTTCTACACCTAGCACTTGCCATATCTCCAAAGTCATATCAATTGCATGAACTACTGATTTGCGAGTTGATCGCGACGGGTGCGCCTCGTTTTAGTCTATTACATCTGTCGTTTCTATGGACGATCAACCCTTACGAAAAAAAAGCCATGAAATATTACATCTCTCTACGACCGACACCACACACTCCATTCCGCCACATCTTTTGTGAGCCAACTTTCAGTTCCTGTGATAATTTAAGCCTTTATATTGTCTTTTTTGGAGTTCCCATCTTTTACATTTTTATGCTTCGGCAATTTAATGTGATAATATTTATTCTATCTAATCCCTCATGTCATTCAAAGAGACTACATGAAATGCCGCTACAGTAACATCGACGTGGATGGTCACCCTATATTACTGCACGTGCGTATGTAAATGGTGCCTCGATAGTGCTTGAATAGCAGAAGCCTTTGGTGAAGAATCAAGGGGTCCAGATTCGAATCCCTGTCTAGGCGAACGATTTATCCTCTGTAAAACTTCTTGCAATCATGCTTGATAACTGCTATCTAACCTTCAGCCCATTGGCGAATCATGGCGATTGGGTTCGCGCTATTGACAAGATCCAATTTCATTGTAAAGATACGTGTATCAACAAATTTCAGGTCGCAACTGATTTCTGATTTCATTATTTCATGGCTTCTCACGTTTTGCAGACCAATTAATTATTTTTCATACAAGTTTCCAAGAGGTACATCAAAAAGTCATGGCCATCACTTATAGGGATCATCGCTTCAAATAATTCGCATTAAGGTATTTAACAACATATTTTTTGAAATTCAAGGGAACACTTAGACCGTATTTGTTGATATTTTGTTAGTTACAAATATTTCACACGCACAATGACACAATTTCAGAGTAAAAACCATTACCACATGTAATTTAAAACAGATATTACAAAATTTCTATCCTGAACAAGTACGGGCTCGGTTTACCCTTACCGAATACCAGACACGTTTGCAAAATGTACCGAAGCTTTGAAGAGAAGATTTTATAAAGAATCCTCATAATTTTTTACCAATAATTATTATTTAGGATCCATAACTTTCCCGGTATTTATATAAATATACATCCATATATATATATATATATATATATATATATATATATATATATATATATATATATATATATATATAGTAACTTTCTTGGAAAACCCACGAACGGGTACAATAATGTAAATTCACTAATAGTCATAACAAACACAGAAACCAAAACACACAAAAGAGGGACTCACTGGTTCTCGAATTTTCGGTGGTCCAACCACCTTTCTCAAGAGGAATTAGGAACAGAACTCCTAATTCTTTCCTAATTCTGTTTGTTCCTAATTCCTCTTGAGAAAGGTGGTTGGACCACCGAAAATTCGAGAACCAGTGAGTCCCTCTCTTGTGTGTTTTGGTTTCTGTGTTTGTTATGACTATTAGTGAATTTACATTATTGTACACGTTCGTGGGTTTTCCAAGAAAGTGACTATATATATATATATATATATATATATATATATATATATATATATATATATATATATATTTTTTTTTTTAACTAATCTACCGGTTAAGGTAGGTTTTTGGATGGACCCAACTATCAAATAAACATTTTGTGACTCCCGAACTAGCAAACTAATCTATATCAGGTCCCTCTTCATCTCGGTGTACTTCTTTCCTCCCTTCATCTCGTCCAACATCCCTATCCTGTTCCTACCCTTACCTCGCTTGCCCAACATTCTTCCCTCTATTACCCTCTTCAACATTCCACTACCGCTCAATACGCCCTTCATCCATTTTTCCTGCCTCCATAGGATTTCTCTCAACAAACCCCTCTCCTCCCCCACCATTTCTAGTACTTCCTCATTTGTTTTCCTTTCGGTCCATTTCACCTTTTCCATTCTTCTCCACACCCACATTCAAAAGCCTCCAATCTACGTATATCCTCCTGCTTCAGCGACCACGTTTCCGCGCCGTACATAGCTACGCTCCATATCAGAGTTTTTACGAGTCTTGTCTTAACATCCCTACTCAACGTCCCCGTCATCAACTCCCTCCTCTTTGAGAAAGCCTCCTTGCCTAGCGCAATTCTTCTCCTTACGTCCCTACCACTTTGACCGTGTTGGTCCAAAACACTTCCGAGATATGTAAACTGTTCTACCTGCTCTATTTTTTCCCCGCCTATTTTAATATTTAGCTTAGCCTTTTTCTTTCTGGAAAATCGCATAACCTTTGTTTTATTAATATTTATTCTCATCCCATATTTATCGCACTGAACCTCCAATTCACTCAACAATGCTTGCAACCCCTTGGCTGACTGAGCAACTAATGCTTGGTCATCAGCAAACCTAACCGATTTTACGAATTCCCCTCCCACTTTCATTCCTACCTCCAGTTCTTCCCATGCCTCTTTAATCATTTCCTCTATATATACGTTGAACAGTACCGGTGACAATGGGCAACCCTGCCTTACACCTCTTCCTAACACTGCCCATCCGGACTCTCCGTTCCCCACTCGCACCTGAGCAGTCTGAGACATGTATAGGTTGCGGATCAGTCTCCTGTCCCTCCAATCCATTCCTATTTTCTGCAATACACGCATTAATTTTTCCCAATTCACTCTATCAAACGCTTTTTCGAAATCTACAAAACAGGCAAAAACGTCCTGATTGTATTCTATATTCCTCTCGACTAGTGATCTCATTACTGCAATGGCATCACGCGTACCTCTTCCTTTCCTGAACCCAAACTGATCATCCCCTAAGTAATCATTTGCCTTACTCTCTATCCTTTTGTTGATGATCCTGAGAATAACTTTAGCTGCGTGGGATATCAAACTTATTGTTCTGTAATCCTCACATGACGAAGCCTTTGCCTTTTTTGGAATAGGAACTAACACCGATCTCACAAAATCTTCCGGCCAGATTCCTTCCTCATAGATACTACGAATCAGTCCATATATGGCCTTCTTCCCACCTTTCCCTAACCATTTCAACATTTCTACAGGAATATTGTCCACCCCCACAGCCTTATTTGCTTTCATCTCCTTTAATGCCCTTTCTATTTCATCGTCGAGTATGCCTTGACCTAAGCTATCTTCATCTACGTCATGTTCCTTTTCTATGTCTAACTTTGTCGGCCTAAGTTCTTTACCATACAGTGTTTCTATATATTCCTTCCATCTCTCTTGGATTTTTCCTGGTTCAACTATTATCTTACCCCATTTACCTTTAACTGTTAGCACACATCTTGCCTTCTTACTTCCCGATAATAACATAGCCTTGCTGTATAGAGCACCAAATTCACCCTTCTTCTGTAAACTTTCCATATCCTCGCATTGCGTTTTCCACCATTCTTCTTTTGCTTTATTTGTGGCCCTTCTCAATTTATTGTTTAACTCTTTGTACTTCATTTTGCCTAACTCTGTGTTTACATTTTTCCATCTTCTTCTCTCATCCATCTTTGCAATCATCTCCTCCGTTACCCATGGTTTCCTTATCCCTTTCCCATTAACGGTTCCTATAGTGTCTTTAGCGGCTTCCAATATCCCTTTCTTGATACATTCCCATTTTTCTTCGATAGTACTCAGTTCTTTACCGTCATCCATCATTTTCTCTACAGCCTGCTGATACTCCTTCCTCGAAAATCCATTTACTGCTTCTAAATTCCATTTCCTAACCCGCCGCCCTTGCCTTACCTTCTTGAAACGAACATTACATTTCATAACAACTAAATTGTGGTCAGAGTCCGCATCCGCTCCTGGGAAACTGTGCGAATTTATCACACTGTTCCTAAACCTGTGCCTAACCATAATATAATCTAACTGATACCTTTCTGAGTCACCTGGCATTTTCCATGTATACCTACGCCTTTTGTGGTGTCTAAACCATGTGTTAGTGATGACTAACCCCTGTCTCCTGCAGAATTCAATTGTTTTCTCCCCGAGTTCATTCCTCGTGCCTAACCCATAGTCCCCCACCTCACCACCATCTCTTCCTTCGCCTACCGTCGCATTCCAATCCCCCATCACTATCAAATGTTTCCCTGCAGGAACACTCGCGATGATATCCTCTAACTCATCATACATCCTATCGACTTCTTCCTCCTTGTGGTTGCTCGGTGGCATGTATACCTGAATAATGACCAAGTTCGTCGGCTCTGCTTTAATCTCTACGAGTAAAATTCTATCTGTCGCTTGCTCTATGTTGACTACGCTTCTTCCTACCCCTTTATTTAAAATTACGGCAACCCCTCGTTGGCTCTCGTCCCCGCCGCTGTATATTACTCTATAATTGTCACTCCAGTAATCCCCGCTATCCTTCCATCTCACCTCGCAGAGGCCTAAAACATCTATGTTACCTCTTTCCATCTCTCGCTTAATATTTTCTAATTTGCCTCTTCTCAACATTGTCCTGACGTTCCAGGTTCCTATTCTAACTACTTTCGTCTTCTTCTGCATCTTCTGTCCTGCTGCTGTTATTTCTCCCCCGCAAGGATTTCGTGGGATGACGACCGCGGAAGATATACATATATAGATATATATATATATATATATATATATATATATATATATATATATATATATATATATATATAAACTCGAAAACCCCGCAATACAGTGAACAAATACTATTTTCGCACATAGAAATATACATATAAGGAAATGGGATTGGAAAACACAAAAGACCAACACCGGAAAGGTGGGAAAGGCGGTTTTGAGCAGATCACAAATATAAAATATTTCCTTATCCGGGAGTTGAACCACTGACCTTCCACTTTCCGGGCGGATGCTCTACCATTTGAGCTAATAAGGAAACCTGATTTACCTTGAGATCTGCGATCTTATAAAGCGCCAAAGTACTCCGATAGTTGTTGCCCGAGAGATGACGTTATGGAGCTGTTTCCCCCACCAAAGGAGAAATAGACGGCACACAAGAAGGGGAAAGGATAGTAGAAAAGCATTCATACGATCTTAGAAAGGATAGGGACGGTGCGTTTCATGGCACGCATAGCCAGAAGAAGAGACGAGCCACATTGGCCAAACACATATTCAAACTCGAAAATCCCACCACACGGCGAACAAATACTATTTTCGCACATAGAAATAGACATATAAGGGAAGGGGACAGGAAAACACATAAAAGACCAACACATGAAAGTTGGGGAAGGCGGTTTTGAGCAGATCACAAATATAAAATATTTCCTTATCCGGGATTTGAACCACGGACCTTCCACTTTCCAGGCGGATTCTCTACCATTTGAGCTAATAAGGAAACCTGATTTACATTGACATCTGGCTCGTCTCTTCTTCTGGCTATGCGTGCCATGAAACGCACCATTCCAATACTTTAAAATATCGTATGAATGCTTTTCTACATCTACATCTACATCTACATATGTACCCTGCGAGCCACCAAAAAGGTGTGTGGCAGGGGGTGTAGCACCATGAGGGAAGGGTAAGGGTTGAGGGGGTTGGGAGTTAGGTGAGGAAAGGTGGGGGGAACCTGTAGGAAAAAAAATATATATATATATATACACACATACATATATATACATACATACATACACACATGTATACACATCCTCGCGAAGTCCCTAACCTGTACGTTAATACTTATTGTAATGAACTAAAACCTGGGGAATTTCGACTACGAGCATTCTGGTCCCTTATCGTTCTTGGAAAAAATGACATTTTAAACCTGTCAGTCTTGCAGTCTATCTCTCTAGTCTTATATTCGTGATCCCTTCGACCGTAATACGTTGGGGTTCGTATTATATCCTTGATGTCATCGGAAAAGGGCCCATCTTTAAATGTTTTTAATAAGTTTAATCTATATTGGAAACGCCGCTGTGTAAGAGAATCCCAACCTAAATTGTCTAGCAAAGTGGATACGCTGCTGAGTTGGTCATAACAATGTTTGACAAATCTAGCCCCCCTCCGCTGAACTCGATCTAATTCCGAAACCAAATTTATGTTATGAGGATCCCATATACTGGCAGCATACTCTAGGTGGGGCCTGACCAAGGCAAGGAAACATCGTTCTTTCACCTTTTCGTCACATTTACCTAGCACTCTTTTCACAAATCCCAATTTTTTATTAGCACGACCGCATATTTCTCGTATGTGTTTTCCCCAGGACAGATCGTGAGTAATTGTTACACCCAAGTATTTAAAGGAATCTACCCTCTCGATATTGGTTTGTTTCACTTTGTAACTATAAGGGAGGGAATTACTCTTTTCCCAAAAATGTATTACTACGCATTTTTTAAAATTCAATTCCAATTGCCATGTATCGCACCAATTTTGAATTGCATCTAGGTCGTTGGCTAACACGACTCTGTCTTCGTGACTTCGGATGTCCCCATAAATTACTGCATCATCGGCGAAAAGACGGAGCTTGCTATTAACTACGTTACTGAGGTCATTTATGTAAATAAGGAAAAGGAGGGGACCTATGACACTTCCTTGTGGTACCCCCGACGTGACCTTGACAGTATCGGATGATACACCGTCCAGGACGACTGTTTGGACACGATCACTTAAAAATTGTTTAATCCAGTTAATAATACTTTCGTGTATTCCATAGGTTTCCAATTTCGCCAGTAATTTGCAATGAGGGACTTTATCGAAAGCTTTCTTAACATCTAGGAATATCGCATCAACTGGAATATTACTTTCACCGGAGTTTAATACATCATGTACAAAAAGTGCGAGTTGAGTTTCGCAGGATCTACCCTTACGGAAGCCATGTTGGTTATTAATTAATAAATCTTGGCTATCGAGGTGCCTCATCATGGAACTAACAATGATGTGTTCAAGAATCTTACAGGAAATGGAAGTCAGCGATATTGGCCTATAATTACTGGGGTCCTCCCTGTCTCCGTTTTTAAATATGGGTGTTACCGAAGCTACCTTCCAGCCGTTTGGCACGCTTTCTTCTGCTAATGATTTCTTAAATATTATATCTAGATATGGGGCAATTTCAGCCGACAGTTCTTTATACACGCGTGCCGGTATCTCATTAGGTCCCAGAGATTTGTTGGGGTCTATGTTTTTAAGGAGTAATTCTATTCCGCGGGTGGAAATATTGATTGCTTCCATTGAATGCTGAAATATTTTCGGAAGGTTCTCGGGTGTATTTTGTGAGGATATGTTGAAAACACTCTGGAAAAATGAGTTTAATATGTTGGCTTTACCTGAACTACTCGTTACTTTATTCCCCTTTTCGATATTCAATGAGTTTACGGTGGACTTTTTTCCCTGCCCTTCCCTGACGTAGGACCAAAACATCTTTGGGTTATCGTTCAAATGTTCGCCTAATTTTTTCCTTTTGAATTCCGCTAGCGCCTTCCGAAAGGCCTTCTTGGCAGTTCTGTATGGTTTCGTTGATTTTATCAGGGGAGGAATCTTTAACTGCGTTTTTCATTCTGGCATGGCACACCCTTTGCCGCCTAAGAGATTTCCGAACTTCAGAGTTGTACCATCGGGGTTCCTTATTCTCTTTTATATATTTACTAGGTATGAACCTCTCTATTGCTGAACGTGTTATCCTAAGAAAATTTTTCCAAGTATCCTCGACACTACTAGTTTTGCTTAATTCGTCAAATATAAAAAAAGAACTTTTTAATTCACATTTTAAGCCATCATAGTCCGCTTTATTGAACAAATACACCTTTCTCTTAGGTTTGTTGACTTTATCTACACTTAGAGAAAATTTAGCGTTTACAGCCCTGTGATCACTGATTCCGTCAACAACTTCTATATTTAAGACCTTTTCAAATATCCTTTCCCCTTCTTCTGTGCCGTCTATTTCTCCTTTGGTGGGTGAAACAGTTCCATATTTAAGACCTTTTCAAATATCCTTTCCCCTTCTTCTGTGCCGTCTATTTCTCCTTTGGTGGGTGAAACAGTTCCATAACGTCATCTCTCGGGCAACAACTATCGGAGTACTTTGGCGCTTTATTAGATCGCAGATCTCAATTTAATCAGGTTTCCTTATTGGCTCAATTGGTAGAGCATTCGCCCAGAAAATGGAAGGTCCGTGGTTAAAATCCCGGATAAGGAAATATTTTTACATTTGTGATCTGCTCAATACCGCCTTCCCCACCTTTCCGGTGTTGGTCTTTTGTGTTTTCCTATCCCCTTTCCTAATATGTCTATTTCTATGTGCGAATATAGAGGTTATATAGATGTTTTAGGTCTCTGCGAGGTGAGATGGAAGGATAGCGGGGATTACTGGAGTGACTATTTGTAGTGTGATATACAGCGGCTGAGCGAGAGCCACCGAGCGGTTGACGTAATATTAAATAAATGGTAGGAAGATGCGTAGTCAACATAGAACAAGCAACTGATAGGATTTTACTCGTCGAGATTAAAGCAGAGCCGACGAACTTGGCCATTGTTCAGGTATAAATGCCACCGAGCAACCACCAGGAGGAAGAATTCGATAGGATGTACGAAGAGTTCGAGGATATAATCGCCTGTGTTCCTGCAGGGAAACATTTGATAGTGATGGGGGATTGGAATGCGACGGTAGGCGAAGGAAGAGAGAGTGGTGAGGTAGGGGACTATGGGTTAGGCACGAGGAATGAACGCGGGGAGAAAGCAATTGAATTCTGCAGGAGACAGGGGTTAGTCATCACCAACACATGGTTTAGACATCACAAAAGGAGTAGGTATACATGGATAATGCCAGGTGACTCAGAAAGGTATCAGTTAGATTATATTATGGTTAGGCACAGGTTTAGAAACAGTGTTATAATTCGCACAGTTTCCCAGGAGCGGATGTGGACTCTGACCACAATTTAGTTGTTATGAAATGTAACGTCCGTTTCAAGAAGATAAGGCAAGGGCGGCGGGTTAGGAAATGGAACGTAGAAGCATTAAATGGATTAACGAGGAAGGAGTAACAGCAGGCTGTAGAGAAAATGATGGATGACGGTAAAGAACTGAGTACAATCGAAGTAAAATGGGAATGTATCAAGCAAGGGATATCGGAAGCTGTAAAAGACACCATAGGAACCGTCAACGGGAAAATAATAAGGAAACCGTGGGTCACGGATGAAATGATTGCAAAGATGGATGAGAGAAGAAGATGGAAGAATGTAAGCACAGAGTTAGGAAAAATGAAGTACAGAGAGTTAAACAATAAAATGAGAAGGGCCACAAATAAAGCAAAAGAAGAATGGTGGAAAACGCAATGCGAGGATATGGAAAGTTTACAGAATAAGGGTGAAATTGGTGTTCTATACAGCAAGGTTAAGTTATTATCGGGAAGTACGAAAGCAAGATCTGTGTTAACAGTTAAAGATAAGTGGGGTAAGATAATTGTTGAACCAGGAAAAATCCAAGAGAGATGGAAGGAATATAAAGAAACACTGTATGGTAAAGAACTTAGGCCGACAAAGTTAGACATTTTAAAGGAACATGACGTAGAAGAAGATAGCTTAGGTCCAGGCATACTCGACGATGAAATAGAAAGGGCATTAAAGGAGATAAAAGCAAATAAGGCTGTGGGGGTGGACAATATTCCTGTAGAAATGTTGAAATGGTTAGGGAAAGGTGGGAAGAAGGCCATATATGGACTGATTCGTAGTATCTATGAGGAAGGAATCTGGCCGGAAGATTTTGTGAGATCGGTGTTAGTTCCTATTCCAAAAAAGGCAAAGGCTTCGTCATGTGAGGATTACAGAACAATAAGTTTGATATCCCACGCAGCTAAAGTTATTCTCAGGATCATCAACAAAAGGATAGAGAGTAAGGCAAATGATTACTTAGGGGATGATCAGTTTGGGTTTAGGAAGGGAAGAAGTACGCGGGATGCCATTGCAGTAATGAGATCACTAGTCGAGAGGAATATAGAATACAATCAGGACGTTTTTGCCTGTTTTGTAGATTTCGAAAAAGCGTTTGATAGAGTGAATTGGGAAAAATTAATGCGTGTATTGCAGAAAATAGGAATGGATTGGAGGGACAGGAGACTGATCCGCAACCTGTACATGTCTCAGACTGCTCAGGTGCGAGTGGGGAATGGAGAGTCCGGATGGGCAGTGTTAGGAAGAGGTGTAAGGCAGGGTTGCCAATTTTCACCGGTGCTGTTCAACGTATATGTGGAGGAAATGATTAAAGAGGCATGGGGAGAACTGGAGGTAGGAATGAAAGTTGGAGGGGAATTCGTAAAATCGGTTAGGTTTGCTGATGACCAAGCATTAGTTGCTCAGTCAGCCAAGGGGTTGCTAGCATTGTTGAGTGAATTGGAACAAAGGTTATGCGATTTTCCAGAAAGAAAAAGGCTAAGCTAATTATTAAAATTGGCGGGGAAAAAATAGAGCAGGTAGAACAGTTTACATATCTCGGAAGTGTTTGGACCAATACGGTCAAAGTGGTAGGGACGTAAGGAGAAGAATTGCGCTAGGCAAGGAGGCTTTCTCAAGGAGGAGGGAGTTGATGACGGGGACGTTGAGTAGGGATGTTAAGACAAGACTCGTAAAAACTCTGATATGGAGCGTAGCTATGTATGGCGCGGAAACGTGGTCACTGAAGCAGGAGGATAGACGTAGATTGGAGGCTTTTGAAATTTGGGTGTGGAGAAGAATGGAGAAGGTGGAATGGACCGAAAGGAAAACAAATGAGGAAGTACTAGAGATTGTGGGTGAGAAGAGGGGTTTGTTGAGAGAAATCCTATGGCGGCAGGAAAAATGGATGAAAGGCGTATTGAGCGGTAGTGGAATGTTGAAGAAGGTAATAGAGGGGAGAATATTGGGCAAGCGAGGTAAGTATAGGAACAGGATAGGGAAGTTGGATGGGATGAAGGGAGGAAAGAAGTACACAGAGATGAAGAGGGACCTGATGGTTTAGTTTGCTAGGTGGAGAGTCACAAATTGTTTATTTGATAGTTGTGTCCATCCAAAAACCTACCTTAACCGGTAAATAACCTAATAATAATAATAATAAAATAAATAAATATATATATATGTATATAGTCACTTTCTTGGAAAACCCACGAACGTGCACAATAATGTGAATGCACTAAATAGTCATAGCAAACACAGAAACTAAAACATATAAAAGAGGGACTCACTAGTTCTCGAATTTTCGGTGGCGCAACCACCTTTCTCAAGAGGAATTAGGAACAGAACTGAGGCAGAGGAAGTATTCCCCCACCTTGTCCGCTTCCTATTGGTCTTTTACCTCTCCCCCCTCACCATTTCCTGCACATGTCCTCTCCGCTCTTCCCAGAAAACGCCATTCTGATGACGACGGCCGGACCGTCGAAACGTCAATACATACTGTGAGTGTCCTTCCTTTGTTTCTGTGTGTTGAATATTTTGTATCCGTGTGTTTGTGTATTTTTATATAATGTAAATCGACACAAACACAGAAATATAAAAAAGAGAGACTCACTGGGTCTCGAATTTTCGGTGGTGCAACCACCTTTCTCAAGAGGAGTTAGGAACAGAACTGAGGCAGAGGAAGGCCCGGAAGCAGTGGATGGAAGGAGAAGGGGGGAAAGGTATGCGAGGGGAGGGGTTTGGAGGGGTAGCGTTAGGCGCGGGGATTTTAAAAAAGGTGGGGATGATATGGAAGTTGTTGGGGGCGGAGGTGGATGAAATTAAGTGTATAAAGGGGGCAATTAGTGTCTAATATTGAAACTATAGCAATTCCAGGAATCCAAAAGCCAGATGAAAGCTAGCTCTAGTGTTCTGAGTTTCAGTGGAGGGTGGGAGGGATGCTAAGATGGATACTTTATAGCATTGGTTAAAGGGAGTGTTGTGTTCGGAGGCGTGTTTGGGGATTGGGAGCATACCATTCAGGGAGAAATTGTTACATGAGGCTCGATTATTATTAATTCTAATATTAAGAGGTGTGGTAGACTGTCCAATACAAAAGGCAGGGCAAAGCTGGTACTTGAGTAGGTACAATACATTGATGGAGGTACATGAGGAGTAGGGAATTGGTGGGAGAGAGTTAAAGAGCGGAAGGGAGAGAAATGGGATTCTAGTTTGGAAAATAGGACATGTTTTGCATCTAGGTTTATTGCAGGGTCTGGGAGTGATTTTGGAACGGGGCGAGGATTTAAGAAGTGGATTGGTAGATTTTAGAAGATTTGATAGATTGGCGGGGCTTTTAAAAGTGACACGAGGGGTATTTGGGGAAAAGGTTGGTGGTGGAATTGTGGTTTTGGATGATAGGGTAGAGGTCTTTTAGGATAGAACGCAGAGACTCTAGGCCAGGGAGATGCGTGGTAAAAATTGAAAGAGGGTGGTTTTTCGCGGTGGTGGTAGGTCGGGGAGTGTAAGCATGTCTTCGGATCCTCTTACTCAGGAGGGATTCAGGATAACTTCGTTTGAGGAGGGAATGGTGTATACTACCTTGAACAAAAAGTTGCCGGAATAACCACCGTGTGGCGCTCCCATCGTTCCGATTTGAGTTCTGTTTTTTTTGTTAAATTGGTACATCTGTTGTTGATATTCCCTTTAAATCGTAGTGTCATAACTTGACATTTGCAAAAGTTACGTAGCCAAGAGTACATCTATCTCTGTGTGTGTTGGCGATTTTTTACAATTGCAGAAATGGATTTAAATTTGCAACAACGAACTTGTATTAAATTTTGCGTAAAAAACGGATTTAGTGGCGCACGGACGTTGGAAATGTTGGAAAAGTGTTTCGGCAACGATTCTCTAAAAAAAACGGTCGTTTACCAGTGGCACGAGCGGTTCAGAAGTGGTCGTGAGGCAATCGAAGATGATGAACGCAGTGGCAGACCATCGACATCGAAAGTCGGTGAAAAAATTGATAAAGTAAAAGAAATGTTGGTCAATAACCGCAAATTAACCATCAGAGAAATAGCGGAGGACTTGAACATTGCCTATGGATCCGCCCAAGACATTGTGGTTAATGATTTGGGTTTCCGTCATGTAGCAGCAAAGTTGGTGCCAAAAGACCTCAAATTCATGCAAAAAAGAGACCGTGTTGATGTCGCAAAAGACATGATTTGCGAGGCTGAATCCGATCCCACATTCATCAAAAGGATCATTACTGGAGACGAGACGTGGGTTTATGAGTACGACACGCAATCCAGACATCAGGCAAGTGAATGGCGTTCACCAAATGAGCCGAGACCAAAAAAACCACGTCGTTTTCAGTCAAAAAAGAAGGCAATGCTGACGGTTTTCATGGATTACAACGGTGTAGTGCATCATGAATTTTTGCCAGAAGGCCAGACAGTAAACAAAGAGTATTATTTGGGCGTTATGAGACGTTTGCGTGAAGCAATTCGCCGAAAGAGACCAGAAATCGTCGCACAGTGCATCGAGACCGTCGCACAGTACTATCATTATTCGTAATTTTACGACGAAAAATGCAACAAATACCATCCAACAGCCACCGAATTCACCTGATTTGGCTCCCTGTGACTTCTTTCTGTTCAATCGAGTTAAAAAACCATTACGGGGAACGCGTTTTAGCAGCCGAGAGGAAGTAATGGAAAAATCGCAGGAAGCACTGATGGACATACCGAAAACCGAATATAAAAAATGTTTCGAGGATTGGATCAAGCGCTGGCATAAGTGTGTTGCAGTCGATGGGGATCACTTTGAAGGGGACAATGTAGATTTAGATGAATAAACTTGTATTTTTAATTTTCTGAATAAATTCCGGGAACTTTTTGATCAAGGTAGTATTTGAGAGGAAATGATTTAGGGAGTCGGGGTTATTGCAAATTCTGTGTCCCCTCATGGACAGGGAACAAGGAATGGAGCGTTTGGTGTGATATGGGTGACAACTGTTGAAATGTAAGTATTGTTGTTTATTTGTGGGTTTTATATGCACAGACGTGTGAAATTTATGGTCTACTAATGATCTGTTTACATCTAGGAAGGTGATTTGGGAGGAGAAAACCGTAGACGTAAAGGAGATAGAGGACGAAGCATTAAGGTTGGAAAGGAAAGTTTTCAGGGAATCAGGACCAAGTGGCCCGAGAAGGAAAATATCATCTATATATCTGAGCCACAATAGCGGTTTCAGGGGTTGTTTTGACCGGAATTTATTCTCCGCGAGACCAAGGAGGAGGTTTGCATAGGACGGGCTGAACCTGCTACTCATGGCACAACCCTTGATTTGTAGGAAGAATTTATCGTTAAAGGAGAAGGAATTGCGGTTGAGAATGAACTCGGAAAGGCTGAGGAGAAAATCTGTGCTGGGGATGTGTGGCTCAGGGCGTTGGGAGAGGTAGTGTTGGAGGGCGGAGAGACCTTCTGATTTGGGAATAGATGTGTACAGGGTTGTGGCATCTTAGTGGCCATAATAATCTCGGCATCTGGAGGGAGGGAGATAGATTTTAACCAAATAGGTTTGCACAACCTATTTCCCCGGATCCCACAGACTGAAAACCATTCTCAAGGAACTTTATCCTATATTACATGACAATGACGCGACCACATCCTTACTGCCCCAATGCCCCTCTGTCGCTTATAGACGACCAGCCAACCTCAGAAACCTTCTGAGATCCACCAACCCTTTGACACCCCGCCCTGACAAATTTCCACATATTTCCCCTACCTGCAATCGCCCCCGATGTAAAACATGTCTCCTAATCAGATCTGCTCCCCTCTCCCCACATCCCCTCATTGTCCCTTCACCCCGTTCCCACGCTAATTGCCTCTCAAAAAATATTATCTATCTCTTGTCGTGCAAACAATGCACCTCATTCTACATTGGCGAATGCATTACCCCATTATCCATCCGAATGAACAATCACCGTTACTCATGTAATTCTGCTTCACTCTCTTCTCTTCCTATCCCTTTACACGCAAGTTCACACAACCTATCATTTGACGAATGCTTTTCCTTAACAGTTCTAGAATCCCTACCCGATTCAGCCACCAACATAGAGGTGAGAACTCGCGAATCCGCAAACATCCTATATTTCCGATCCTTTAAAATTCCCACCCTTAACCGCCATCTTTAATTTCTTTCCCAACAGTCCCTAAACCTTCCGCCCCCCTTCTTGCTTCCCCAGGCTCTCTTCCCTCAAAACCTCTCAGTCTGACCTGAAGAAGGCCTCGGAGTAGGCCGAAAGCTTAAATCATCTACAGTGTGAGTGTCCTTTTACGTGTTATCTGTTTTATTCTGTGTTCTATTGTGCCGTCCAAAAGTTATATATATATATATGGATAACTTATGCTCATAGACCTGGGTTCCCCTGTAAAGTATATATATATATATATATATATGCGGATCGCGGTGGTCTAGTGGGTAGAGCGTTGGACTACTGACCGGAGGGTCTCGGGTTCGATTCCCGGGCAAGGCACTTTGGGCACCTGCAGCTCCACTCAAGCTAGTTGATTTTTCGGGTACCAGATCTTCCTGGGAAACCATAACCGGCACAGGGAAAGGAACTGGCCCCCCTACCCTGATGTGTGAATATTCACACGCCGTCGGGCTTGGTACACGGGTGAGCTCTACAATCACCTACTAAACCGACCTTCGGGTTGATTACTGTGTTATGGTTATGATTATATATATATATATATATATATATATATATATATATATATATATATATATATATATATATATATATATAATCTTGAAAATGACGCACTCCGGCACATACCTATAGCCGATAAACTTTCTTTTCGCCTTCATTGTGTTTGCTGTTCCTGTTGTCTGCCGTCGCATCGTCCCCGTGAGTGTTCTTTCCTCTTTCTTTCACCACTGTTTCCTTTTTTTCTCAACTCTTTATATTCCTTGCCTTTCCAATGAATTACCCTAACCAATTCCAACATTGGCTGCGCCATTTCCGCATTCATGCTTACAAAGTAGCACAATGTGCTAGCCATTCCGAGTTTCTCACCTCATGTCTCTCCCTTGGTATCATTCCCAATGGTCTTGTCATCAAAATACCCCTCTCTGGTATCCCTCCTAGCCTTCATCCACATCTACACGCCGTTATATTGCAACAATCACGCGAACTCACACGTGATGTTCTGTCTCACTACCTCTACCTTTTTAGTCAACATCGTACCAACCTACTGTCCCTCGCCAAAATCATATCCAATTCAGCCGCTCACTTAGTTCCGTCACTTAATCGTATACTTTCCTCCGCACTTCGAAATCTCACTCGAAGACGCGAGGGCCATCTAAAAAAACTCTCCTCTCTTATCCAAACTTTCTTCCACGTGGGACTTTCCTTGCCCCTTAAACAACCCCCACCACCACCCGAACCTCCGCCCCTATTCCTTTCAAAACCGGATCTAGCAACACTTTTCAACCTACCTTATCCTCCGCTCAAAACACCCGTTTTACCCATTCGCCAAACAAAAGAATCACAGACCCAACACCCAACACCCCAAACCGAACACAAAGTAGTGAACCTTTCGTCCGAGCCTCTCAATAATTACGAGCTTTCGCTACTTAGTAAAGGCCTCTCCTTCTCCCCCACCCCTAGAACCCACCACGTTAACATTGTCACCGACACTTAAAACTTCTGCCGGAATCTCCGCTGGCATGCCTATTGGACTTCGCAGCCTTTCCCTTCGAACGCTTCCTCCATTAATCCGGCACTTACTCGATTCCGTCCAGCCTCAGAAAACGAACCCAAACCACTCGCATCCAACAATCCAATAGAAATCTTTATCAATCTCCTCCTAAGAAAGATTTCCGATAAAAAATTCATAGATTCCCTGAAGCCACCAGATAACCTTTCTCCCCCTGAGAGACAAGCTCTCAGACGTTTAGCGTCAAATAAAAATATAATTATCACGACGGCGGACAAAGGGTCATCCGTTGTCGTGCTAAACAAGAAAGACTACGACACAGAGGCATTACGACAACTAAATGACCTTTCTTGCTATACCCCCCTGCCCCAAGATCCTAATCCTTCATACCAAAAGGATATTCTATCTTTTCTATCCAATTTTGGATAAAAATGCACGGCCACCCTTTCCCTCCGAATGAATAACCACCGCTATTCCACCAAATCTCCCATCTTCCTTAATTATCCCATCCCTACTCACACTGCTTCCCACAACCAGTCTTTTGATGACTGCTTCTCCGTTTCAGTGATTGAAACCCTTCCCAATTCCGCTAGTAACATAGAGGTGAGAACCCGCGAGATGGCACATATCTGGGTGCTCCAGTCCTTCAAACCCCCCGGACTGAATCAAGCCCACTGATTTTATCCAATGCTGCCTACATTTCCCCTCTACCACCTTGTCCGTTTCCTATTGGCCCCTTACCTCTCCTCCTCCTTGTAAATGTTTATATATGTATGTATGTATGCATATATATATATATAAAGTATGTATATATATATATATAAAGTATGTATATATATAAAGTATGTATATATACATACTACCTTGATCAAAATGTTCCCGGAATTTATTCAGAAAATTAAAAATACAAGTTTATTCATCTAAATCTATATTGTCCCCTTCAAAGTAATCCCCATCGACTGCAACACACTTATGCCAGCGCTCGATCCAATCCTCGAAACATTTTTTATATTCGGTTTTCGGTATGTCCATCAGTGCTTCCTGCGATTTTTCCATTACTTCCTCTCGGCTGCTAAAACGCGTTCCCCGTAATGGTTTTTTAACTCGATTGAACAGAAAGAAGTCACAGGGAGCCAAATCAGGTGAATTCGGTGGCTGTTGGATGGTATTTGTTGCATTTTTCGTCGTAAAATTACGAATAATGATAGTACTGTGCGACGGTCTCGATGCACTGTGCGACGATTTCTGGTCTCTTTCGGCGAATTGCTTCACGCGAACGTCTCATAACGCCCAAATAATACTCTTTGTTTACTGTCTGGCCTTCTGGCAAAAATTCATGATGCACTAAACCGTTGTAATCCATGAAAACCGTCAGCATTGCCTTCTTTTTTGACTGAAAACGACGTGGTTTTTTTTGGTCTCGGCTCATTTGGTGAACGCCATTCACTTGCCTGATGTCTGGATTGCGTGTCGTACTCATAAACCCACGTCGCGTCTCCAGTAATGATCCTTTTGATGAATGTGGGATCGGATTCAGCCTCGCAAATCATGTCTTTTGCGACATCAACACGGTCTCTTTTTTGCATGAATTTGAGGTCTTTTGGCACCAACTTTGCTGCTACACGACGGAAACCCAAATCATTAACCACAATGTCTTGGGCGGATCCATAGGCAATGTTCAAGTCCTCCGCTATTTCTCTGATGGTTAATTTGCGGTTATTGACCAACATTTCTTTTACTTTATCAATTTTTTCACCGACTTTCGATGTCGATGGTCTGCCACTGCGTTCATCATCTTCGATTGCCTCACGACCACTTCTGAACCGCTCGTGCCACTGGTAAACGACCGTTTTTTTTAGAGAATCGTTGCCGAAACACTTTTCCAACATTTCCAACGTCCGTGCGCCACTAAATCCGTTTTTTACGCAAAATTTAATACAAGTTCGTTGTTGCAAATTTAAATCCATTTCTGCAATTGTAAAAAATCGCCAACACACACGAGCATAGATGTACTCTTGGCTACGTAACTTTTGCAAATGTCAAGTTATGACACTACGATTTAAAGGGAATATCAACAACAGATGTACCAATTTAACAAAAAAAACAGAATTCAAATCGGAACGATGGGAGCGCCACACGGTGGTTATTCCGGGAACTTTTTGTTCAAGGTAGTATATATATATATATATATATATATATATATATATGCGGGTCGCGGTGGTCTAGCGGGTAGAGCGTTGGACTGCTGACCAGAGGGTCCCGGGTTCGATTCCCGGGCAAGGCACTTTGGGCACCTGCAGCTCCACCCAAGCTAGTTGATTTTTCGGGTACCAGAACTTTCTGGGAAACCATAACCGGCACAGGGAAAGGAACTGGCCCCCCTACCCTGATGTGTGAATACTCACACGCCGTCGGGCTTGGTACATGGGTGAGCTCTACCATCACCTACTAAACCGACCTTCGGGTTGATTACTGTGTTATGGTTATGATTATATATATATATATATATATATATATATATATATATATATATATATATATATATATATATATATATATATATATATAATCTTGAAAATGACGCACTCCGGCACATACCTATAGCCGATAAACTTTCTTTTCGCCTTCATTGTGTTTGCTGTTCCTGTTGTCTGCCGTCGCATCGTCCCCGTGAGTGTTCTTTCCTCTTTCTTTCACCACTGTTTCCTTTTTTTCTCAACTCTTTATATTCCTTGCCTTTCCAATGAATTACCCTAACCAATTCCAACATTGGCTGCGCCATTTCCGCATTCATGCTTACAAAGTAGCACAATGTGCTAGCCATTCCGAGTTTCTCACCTCATGTCTCTCCCTTGGTATCATTCCCAATGGTCTTGTCATCAAAATACCCCTCTCTGGTATCCCTCCTAGCCTTCATCCACATCTACACGCCGTTATATTGCAACAATCACGCGAACTCACACGTGATGTTCTGTCTCACTACCTCTACCTTTTTAGTCAACATCGTACCAACCTACTGTCCCTCGCCAAAATCATATCCAATTCAGCCGCTCACTTAGTTCCGTCACTTAATCGTATACTTTCCTCCGCACTTCGAAATCTCACTCGAAGACGCGAGGGCCATCTAAAAAAACTCTCCTCTCTTATCCAAACTTTCTTCCACGTGGGACTTTCCTTGCCCCTTAAACAACCCCCACCACCACCCGAACCTCCGCCCCTATTCCTTTCAAAACCGGATCTAGCAACACTTTTCAACCTACCTTATCCTCCGCTCAAAACACCCGTTTTACCCATTCGCCAAACAAAAGAATCACAGACCCAACACCCAACACCCCAAACCGAACACAAAGTAGTGAACCTTTCGTCCGAGCCTCTCAATAATTACGAGCTTTCGCTACTTAGTAAAGGCCTCTCCTTCTCCCCCACCCCTAGAACCCACCACGTTAACATTGTCACCGACACTTAAAACTTCTGCCGGAATCTCCGCTGGCATGCCTATTGGACTTCGCAGCCTTTCCCTTCGAACGCTTCCTCCATTAATCCGGCACTTACTCGATTCCGTCCAGCCTCAGAAAACGAACCCAAACCACTCGCATCCAACAATCCAATAGAAATCTTTATCAATCTCCTCCTAAGAAAGATTTCCGATAAAAAATTCATAGATTCCCTGAAGCCACCAGATAACCTTTCTCCCCCTGAGAGACAAGCTCTCAGACGTTTAGCGTCAAATAAAAATATAATTATCACGACGGCGGACAAAGGGTCATCCGTTGTCGTGCTAAACAAGAAAGACTACGACACAGAGGCATTACGACAACTAAATGACCTTTCTTGCTATACCCCCCTGCCCCAAGATCCTAATCCTTCATACCAAAAGGATATTCTATCTTTTCTATCCAATTTTGGATAAAAATGCACGGCCACCCTTTCCCTCCGAATGAATAACCACCGCTATTCCACCAAATCTCCCATCTTCCTTAATTATCCCATCCCTACTCACACTGCTTCCCACAACCAGTCTTTTGATGACTGCTTCTCCGTTTCAGTGATTGAAACCCTTCCCAATTCCGCTAGTAACATAGAGGTGAGAACCCGCGAGATGGCACATATCTGGGTGCTCCAGTCCTTCAAACCCCCCGGACTGAATCAAGCCCACTGATTTTATCCAATGCTGCCTACATTTCCCCTCTACCACCTTGTCCGTTTCCTATTGGCCCCTTACCTCTCCTCCTCCTTGTAAATGTTTATATATGTATGTATGTATGCATATATATATATATAAAGTATGTATATATATATATATAAAGTATGTATATATATAAAGTATGTATATATACATACTACCTTGATCAAAATGTTCCCGGAATTTATTCAGAAAATTAAAAATACAAGTTTATTCATCTAAATCTATATTGTCCCCTTCAAAGTAATCCCCATCGACTGCAACACACTTATGCCAGCGCTCGATCCAATCCTCGAAACATTTTTTATATTCGGTTTTCGGTATGTCCATCAGTGCTTCCTGCGATTTTTCCATTACTTCCTCTCGGCTGCTAAAACGCGTTCCCCGTAATGGTTTTTTAACTCGATTGAACAGAAAGAAGTCACAGGGAGCCAAATCAGGTGAATTCGGTGGCTGTTGGATGGTATTTGTTGCATTTTTCGTCGTAAAATTACGAATAATGATAGTACTGTGCGACGGTCTCGATGCACTGTGCGACGATTTCTGGTCTCTTTCGGCGAATTGCTTCACGCGAACGTCTCATAACGCCCAAATAATACTCTTTGTTTACTGTCTGGCCTTCTGGCAAAAATTCATGATGCACTAAACCGTTGTAATCCATGAAAACCGTCAGCATTGCCTTCTTTTTTGACTGAAAACGACGTGGTTTTTTTTGGTCTCGGCTCATTTGGTGAACGCCATTCACTTGCCTGATGTCTGGATTGCGTGTCGTACTCATAAACCCACGTCGCGTCTCCAGTAATGATCCTTTTGATGAATGTGGGATCGGATTCAGCCTCGCAAATCATGTCTTTTGCGACATCAACACGGTCTCTTTTTTGCATGAATTTGAGGTCTTTTGGCACCAACTTTGCTGCTACACGACGGAAACCCAAATCATTAACCACAATGTCTTGGGCGGATCCATAGGCAATGTTCAAGTCCTCCGCTATTTCTCTGATGGTTAATTTGCGGTTATTGACCAACATTTCTTTTACTTTATCAATTTTTTCACCGACTTTCGATGTCGATGGTCTGCCACTGCGTTCATCATCTTCGATTGCCTCACGACCACTTCTGAACCGCTCGTGCCACTGGTAAACGACCGTTTTTTTTAGAGAATCGTTGCCGAAACACTTTTCCAACATTTCCAACGTCCGTGCGCCACTAAATCCGTTTTTTACGCAAAATTTAATACAAGTTCGTTGTTGCAAATTTAAATCCATTTCTGCAATTGTAAAAAATCGCCAACACACACGAGCATAGATGTACTCTTGGCTACGTAACTTTTGCAAATGTCAAGTTATGACACTACGATTTAAAGGGAATATCAACAACAGATGTACCAATTTAACAAAAAAAACAGAATTCAAATCGGAACGATGGGAGCGCCACACGGTGGTTATTCCGGGAACTTTTTGTTCAAGGTAGTATATATATATATATATATATATATATATATATATGCGGGTCGCGGTGGTCTAGCGGGTAGAGCGTTGGACTGCTGACCAGAGGGTCCCGGGTTCGATTCCCGGGCAAGGCACTTTGGGCACCTGCAGCTCCACCCAAGCTAGTTGATTTTTCGGGTACCAGAACTTTCTGGGAAACCATAACCGGCACAGGGAAAGGAACTGGCCCCCCTACCCTGATGTGTGAATACTCACACGCCGTCGGGCTTGGTACATGGGTGAGCTCTACCATCACCTACTAAACCGACCTTCGGGTTGATTACTGTGTTTATGGTTTATATATATATATATATATATATATATATATATATATATAAATTCACTGATAGTCATAACAAACACAGAAACCAAAACACACAAAGAGGGAAAACTCAATCGTTCTCGAATTTTCGGTTGTCCAACCACCTTTTTCAAGAGGAATTAGGAACAGTCTGTAGCTGTTCCTAATTCCTCTTGAGAAAGGTGGTTGGACCACCGAAAATTCGAGAACCAGTGAGTTTTCCCTCTTTGTGTGTTTTGGTTTCTGTGTTTGTTATGACTATCAGTGAATTTACATTACACGTTTGTGGGTTTTCCAAAAAAGTGTGTATATATATATTCAAATACGAAATCCCGCCATGCGGCGCACAAATATTCATTCAAACAGAAATAGGAAAAGGAATTTTATTAAATAAGGATATTAATTTATTAATAAGGAATTTTTTTAATAAGGAAATATTTTTACATTTGTGATCTACTCAAAATCCACCTTCCCCACATGTCCGGTGTTCGCCTTTTATGTGTTTTCCTATCCCCTTTCCTTATGCCTATTTCTATGTTTGAATGAATATTTGTGCGCCGTATGGCGGGATTTCGTATTTGAATGTGTATCTGGCCAATGTGGCTCATCTCTTCTTCTGGCTATGCGTACCATGAAACGTACTGTTCCTATTCTCTATGATACTTTATGTGCTCTAATCAACTGTCCCCTCTTCTTGTGTGTATTGTCTATTTCTCCTTTGGTGGGTGGAACAGCTCCCTAAAGCCGTCCTTTGGCCAATGATTCGGAGCACTTGGGCGCTTTAAAAACATCGCACATCTCAGTGTAAATTAGATTTCCTTTGTGGCGTAATTGGTACTGGCGTGTGGCTTCGGACCAACCAAACATATATGACTTCGTCGAAGTAACATGGAAGTGTTGAATAAAAAACTTGGACAGCAACAAACAATAGAAGAAAACATAAAAAGAACACTCACACGCTTATCCTTAATACTTTCGATGGCATTTAGCTCTGTCTTCTTCAGAAGAAACAGTAATACTTCCTCTGTGGGGGTACTACTGTTCGAGAGCTGGAAGAATCGTTGGCAAAGATGTCTCGTCAGCCAAGGAATGTACTTGTACTGTAAGGGCGATAAGTTCAATTAAGCTATATCCGTCGAAATAAACAAGATATAAAATCACTCCTGTCTTTTTTTTACCACACCTTGTAGTTTGCAACCCCTTGGCAGACTGACAAACTAGAGTTTGGTAATCAGCAAACCTAACCGATTTTACGAATTCCCCTCCGACTTTCATTCCTACCTCCAGGTCTTCCCATGCCTCTTTAATCATTTCCTCCGCATATACATTGAACAGCACCGGTGAAAATGGGCAACCCTGCCTTACCCCTCTTCCTAACACTGCCCATCCGGACTCTCCGTTCCCCACTCGCACCTGAGCAGTCTGAGACACGAATACGGTGCGGATAAATCTCCTATCTCTTCAACCTTCTGCTATTTTCGGAAATATATTAATTAAATCCGCCCAATTTTCTCCATCAAACGATTGCTCGAAATCTACGAAACAGGAAAATCTGAAATAAGAAACTCAAAAAAAATTACTACTTAATAAAGGGGGGCTAGAAGGGATTTAAATACGTGTTACCGAGTCAATTTGAAAATTTTAACAGAGAGAAATAACACGTTTTCGGGCGTAACATTGTCGAAATCCGTCGGGATGCAATTGTCATTTTCACATGAAATAGTTTTCATATGACCTAGGTTTCGTCACAACGTCGTAAACCTAGGTCGTAAATAAAATAGTTTAATTTGTAACAGTTAAGTGTCTTCTCTCATCTTTAAGAAAGATAGTAAACACCGAAAAACTTAGGATACGTGAAATCCTTTCCCTGAAATCATGCGGGCTTCAGTCAACTGTCACATTCTAGGTAAATAAACAAAAGATAACACGAAACGTAGACGGTAGTCAGTAAATCGCCAAGTTGTGAAAGGCAATGTCACGCCAGAATGAAAAATATATTTACTATTATTTGCCGATGACGTAGTGGTTTACATAGATATTCCTAATCCTGAGGATAAAACGGCTTTAGTAGATGCCCCATTGCTATATAACGTTGGTGACAAACTTGGCAATAAGAATGAACCTTAAAAAAGTGTGCCGTGATGAATATTTGGAATAGGAGAAGTTTCATCCCGGACGCCTTCTGCATCACAAATACCTAAATAAAAATGCATACTCGAATAAATACTTAGGCGTTATCCTCACTCACTGCATTCATGACCTCTCCTGGTGAAACACATACTAGGGGGAATATGTGGACAAGCTAACAATAAATAAGGATTTATAAGAAGAGTACTTGGTAAATGTGATGAAAAGGTCAAAGGGAAATGTTACCTTTCGCTGTTAAGGCCTCATCTAGAATATGCTACTAGTTTATGGGATCCTCACGAGGTCGGATTAATTACCTAACTGGATCGGGTACAGCGAAGAGGTGCTAGATTAGGAAAATGTTGTTACGGTAGCCTTAGTAGCGCATCCAACCGTACATTAGAGGAGCTAGGCTGGGAATTACTCACGGAGCGAAGGTTAAATTACAGATTGAAGCTCTTGCCTAAATTGGACGGACGTCTCTTTAGCAGTGGTGTTGAAAATGTATTATTAGCCCCATCATACTACGGTAGGAGGGATCATGTCAATGGAATTAGAGCGATTAAGTGTAGAACAGATAGATTAAGATGTCATTTTTCCACGAACGATAAGGGATTATAATAACATTTTTCGACCGCGGTAGGGTCATGCTCGGGTAAAATTATTCTAGTGTGTTTTCACCCCCTGACACACACCCTAGCGGTGGCTTTCAGGGTATATATACAGAATAGAGTCCTTTATAAACAATCAGATGACTATGTTCTCATTAAGCGAAAGGGTGTTTTCAAATGAGGCGGTGAAACCTTCCAGACTAATTGACCATTGTAGGAAGGCACATCCTGACAAGACAGAAAAGACTAATATTTTTTCAGTCACTTCGTGACAGAGTGCAAAATTGCCCACTACTTTCAAGTATGTTCTGTAATAGTTCAAGATATATCACTGATGGTTTGCGTGCATCTTACAATATTGCACTATTAATTACCAAATCTGGAAAGCCACATACAATCGGCGAAGAATTCATCCCACCAGCAGTAAGTTAAGTCCCGATTAATGTTCTGCATAAACAACCATATGATACAATTAAAACTAATACTTAAGCAACACTTCAGATCAACGACGAATAAATGAAATGTTTGAAAATGTGTAAAATATATTGTGCAGGATCCTGAGAACAACAGAATTAGAATTACAGTTGGACGAGTCAACTTTGCCAGGTAATGAATCTGTGGTCTGACACACATACGCTTTATTAAAGATAAAAATCTACCTCAAGAGTTGTTGTTTGCAAGGCAATTAGAAACTGAAACTATAAAGGGAGTCAATATTAGGTATCAAGTCGGGGACAAAAAAATCCACTTTTCAACATAGTTGCTGAGCGACAGGCGGAGCTTCGTCAATGACTGGTCATCACCATGGTTGCATTGCATGCTTGAGAAAATATGTACCACATTTTTTTGTTATTCAATGCGTCATTTTCTGAAAACATCTAGTGGCTGAAATACTGAGTGATCGCCTTCAAAAGTCCTTAAACATTTCAACTACAGCGGTTGACAACATCAAAGCCCATGCTCTTGATGATCGACTCTTTCGATAGTTTGGTAATGAGAACGACGAAGATTTCAAACGTTAGTTACTACACACGGAAGTTCGAGTATTATATAAGGCGCTTCTATAATCCTTTTGACACTGGCGTGCAGTTTTACGAGGAGAAAGATGCTTCTCTGAGCGCAACCTTAACGAGATTAGGAGTGACGTTGTATTTTTGTGTGAACTATTTGCCAAGCTCAATGGAATGAATTTAAAATTGAAGGAAATGACACTAACCTCATAAAGACAAAATCTTTGGTGACGGTGTTCATTTCTCAGTTGATTTCATTTAAGTGCAACATAGTTCGCCACAAGCTTTATCACTTCCTTAAGCTAGAAGAGCAAGCTGGTATGGGTGATGGTGATTTGAGAGTATTTTATGACCATTTAGCCAACTTGCATAAAAATTCGACGCAGCGAGTTGGGGATCTTCTTTCGCTGGAAATTCCAGACTCGGTGATAATACCGTTTGTAGATACAAGGAGGAAGTTGGAGAATTAGAGGAAGAATTAATTGGACTACAAAATGATGCTGAATTAAAACCAAAGTTTAGGATAAATTATCAAGAGTTTTGGTTACAGACGGAGGTTTTCGATCGTTATCCTGCATTATGAATGGGGGTTCAACAATTTCTACTTGCATTTCTGACTTCATATTTGGTGGAACGTGGTTTTAGTGGAGTCATTCAGCTTATTTCCAATCAGAGAAATAGGCTTTAGGTTTGTGAACGCGATGATTTGAGACCTCTGCTAAGCGAAATTAAACCGGGTGTTGGAAAACTGGTATCAGGTCATCAAGCCCATCCATCCCATTAAAATTTTATTTGATGGAAATACGTCATTAAATTAGGCAATAAAAACTCCTTAAATGACTTACAGACCACGAAAAACTATAATCAATAGTCACTTAATTGTTCAACTATTTCTTTCAAAACATGATTGGTTACTCTATTTTCATTAATTAAAAATGTTCATGTTATATTATTTCTTAATTTAGGTAAAATAATGACATGTAAACTTCTAAAAAAAGCTTTCTTAAAGTTATGTGTGTTGATAATTTATTTTTATGCAAAAAGTATATTCTTGGCCAAGTCCCTTTTATTGTGCATTAAGTATTTTGCATAAATATGATATGAAAACTACACATCTATCGGGTTGTAAATAAAAATTTGATTATTAATTGTTTTCAATTTAATTATCTTCAATGTCAGTGGGTCGCGGTAGTCCAGGAGGTAGAGCGTTGGACTACTGACCCGGGTTCGATTCGCGGGCTAGCCTCTCTGGACACCTGCAGCTCCAACCAAGCAAGCTATGTGATTTTTCGGGTACCAGATTTTCCTGGGAAACCATAACCGGCACTGGGAAAGGAACCCCCTCATTACCCTGTTAATGTGTGAATGTCACACGCCGCGTCGGGCTTCGTACCGGTGAACTCTACCATCACCTAGCACACCGACCTTCGGGTGGATTACTGTGTTTATGGTTTTTTTTATTTTAATGTTCCTCGTTTGGTTATTTTGTTTTATGATTTTGATTATTATTTTAAATCTATCGATTGAGGTGCGTTGAGCATAGTTTTGTGGATCCAAGGTGGCTCGAAAATGTTTGGGAAACACTGATACAGATGAACTGTACGGTAAAGACATTAGTTCCTCAAGGATACGCATAGAAAAAGAATATGACGCAGATGAGGATAGCTTAGGTTCAAGGCACACTCGGCGATGAAATAAAAGGGCATTGAGGGAATTGGGATTAAAAATGTCCATGGGGGCAGACGGCAGATTCTGCGGAGCTACTTAGGAAAGCGCAGGAGGAAGAGATTATTATTATGGGTCAATTCGTAGTATTTATGGAGGAGGAATTTGGCCGGAAGACTTCATCGGCAGATCAGAGTTAGTTCCCATTCCGAAAAAGATAAAGGCTGCATCATGTGATGACTGCAGAACAATAAGCCAGATATCCCACGCAGCTAAATGGTTCCTAGGATCATCCACTAAAGGATGGAGAGCAGGGCAAATGATTACTTAGGGGAGGCTCGGTTTGAGTTCAGGAAGGGGAGAAGCACGCGTGTTACGTAATGAAATCACAAATCGAGAGGAATTTAGAATACAATCAGGATTGTCAGGAACATATAATCAGAACGTAGATTTTGTTTCTTAAATTTCTAAAAGGCGTTTGATGGTGCGAACTGGGTAGAATTAATTAATACATAACCTAATACGAAACCTGTACATGTCACAGACTGTTCAGGTGCGAGTGGGAAACGGAGAGTCCGGATGGGCAGTGATGCCCATTATCCCCTGTGCTGTTCCACTTATATGTGGAGGAAATAATTGAAGAGGCATGGGAAGAACTGGAGATATGAAAGTCAAGAGGGAATCCATAAAATCAGTTATGTTTGCTGACGACCAAGCTGTAGTTGTCAGTCATCCAAGGGGTTGCAAACTATGATAAATGCAGTCAAACGTCAGTGCGATAGGAATGAATGTCGGTGGGTAATCCTTAAAAGCAGTTAGATTGGCGTGCGCGAACATGTGCTTATATTTCAGATCACCCCTGTGGCCCAAAATTCCAGTACTCTTGTTAGAATACTCTTAACAAGAAACCTTTTTTAAATGTGGAAAAGACTTTGCTGCTTTAAATAGTAATTTCAGGATGTAGTTGGAGTTCTGGAAATGGACTTGAAAACTCATGGGTCTTAGTAAAGCTATGTTACATCACGGAGCACTTCATATGCAGTGGGACCTAGCTTAATGAGAATCTTGCGTGACAAGTAATTTGCAGAGCGAGCGAAAGATACTGTAGAAAAATGACTTTCAAAATGAGCAATGTTTCACATGGTAGATAGATTCGATAGATAGTAATCTTTATTTTGGGGGAGTGTCGTCTACCACCTAACCCCACATAATGAATGACGAGGAGAGGGAAGCCCTGGATTGCGCATCTACTGCAATGGTCTCTGTTTTGACATTCTGATGGCTTCTCTCTGTCGCTTATGATGAGAAATTTTTCCAAACGTGTCTTCAGACATAATTTTTAATTTTTTGTTCAAATATTAATAATATTTCGGGAATAGTTTTAAAAATGTCACTGAAGAAAACCCCACAAGAAGACAGCCATGAGAGGATAAAAATAACTGTAGACATTAAAAGTGACCTCATTGAAGAGTGAGGATGAGGCGCGAGTGTGGCTGATCTAGCCCAAACATACAATCAATCTCCGCCTAGGATTTGGGCTATGAACAAGGGCAAGATAGGGAGATAAAGGCTTCAAAGGGAGTGGCAAGAATATCTAGGCAACAGGCTACGGAGCCTCAACGATGTTGAAAGGTTGACTTCGTTAGAACAGCTCCCTGTTCAACAAGTGTAAAGTTCTGAAGTTCTACATGTGATGTGGAGGTCATGGGAAAGCATAGGAAACTGTTGCATCTTCCATTGAGAAGCATCATATTAATAGGTCTATGCACGCTACAAACTTATTTATTGATAATGCTGTGTCGTCTTTTCACCGAATTTTGAAGCGTAGGCAAAAGAAAATCTGTCGCGCACGACTACAAATGCCTGTGGCAATATACTATATGTACAGTATTTCGTCACAATATCTTGTTCCTTTAAAGCCCCCAAAATCTTTGGAGGTTGAGAGGATGTCTCGATAGCTTAATTGGCGAAAGCACTCGGCTAAAGCAATCGATGGATCCGGGTTCAAATCCCGGTCAAAACGAATGAGTTTTACATTCTGAGATTCAGGAAGTTCTCTCGGGTTTCCCACCGGGTCAGCGTGGTGTGCACCGACGTTTCGATTGCTAACTCTGCCATCGTCTTCAGGGTGAAGTGCAGAGCAATGAATTCGCCAGGTATTTATACCCTGTCGTAGGGTCAGGTGTCCTCTGATTGGTCCGATGTGTTCCCAAGTGCCGAGCCGCCCCGGTGACGTCTCGTACTTTCAATTTTTCTCAGCACAGGTCTCCACGTGCTGCTGATCTGGAAGCCAGTGTCCCTGTTGAAGGTATTCTGTCCTTCCAGTCGGATTTCCACGGCTTCCTTCGCCACTCGGTCCCAGTAGCCGTTCGTGTGACAAAGTCTTTTGGTGCTCCCCCAGTCAATCCGATGACCATGCGTGATGCTGTGTTCGGCGACTGCAGACTTCTCAGGGTAATGGAGTCTGATGCATCGCTCATGCTCCGTTAGTCGCTTTTCAATTGTGCGGCCAGTCTCCCCGATGTATACCTGGCCGCACTCACACGGGATCCGGTATACCCCCGGCGCCTTCAAACCCCGTTCGTCTTTTGCCGTGCCAAGGAAGTTCTTCAATTTTCCTTGTGGCTTGTGGATGGTTTCCACTTTATGTTTCCTTAGTATCCTGGAGATCTTATGGGATACCGTGGAAACAAAGGGGATGCTGACCCTGGCAACGGGTTTTTCTCTTTCCTCTCTCTGACGGTCGTTTCTCGTGAAGGCCCTTTTAAGGGCCAAATTGACATCCCGGCTTGTGTATCCATTCTGAAGGAAAGTATTTTTCAGGTGATGAACTTCTGCCTCCAAACCTTCCCGGTCTGACACGCATTTTGCCCGGTGGATGAGCGTTGACATAACCCCTCGTTTTTGGGCAGGGTGATGGTGGCTTTTCCCCGAGGGAAAAACTGAGATCCTTCATTCTGAGATTGTTGAATTGCAATGCCTAAATAGTGGATTACTCAGTCAAATGTTACTGCCGCGGCATCTCACGCAGTTTCTTGGAATTTTCCAAAAGCAAATGTCTCTAGGCAACTTTATAACTCAAAATAATTAGCAATGCCACAAATAAGAAATAATCAATTCGATTCTTTTTTTATTCTCTACTAATCGAATTCATATTTCAGCTTGCTTAATTCAATGAAAGAAAAAAGGTGAAGATGATAGACGATCCTAAACCATGTACAATTCTTTTTAATAAACGTATACAATTTATTATTTTGTCATAGAAGGCAATGCCGTATTTTAAGTTAATTTATGCGAGAAACATTACTTCGCCTAACGATAATAATCCTGGAACGAATTATGCTCGTTGTGCGAGGTTCCACGGCGCAAACATGGATGGAGCTTGGCGTTGCTCATGAATGCTATTCTGAATGAGGGTCGCAGTAACTTGCTCGCGCTAGTTCGCATACGAAAAAGTGACCGCTGCGATTCTGAAAATTGGTGGGAAATAAATGGCGACCGTCGGTGGTAATACTCTGGCCCCACCTCTTCCGGTGAAGAAAAGTGGCAACACGGCGTCGAACATTCCTGCCAGGTGGGATTCCATTGTTGGACCACAGAATCAGTCAATCGAATTTCGACAACGCGTTGGAGGGGTTATATATGTACCAAACGGCATAGTAAACAAAAAAGATTGACGGCGGGTGACAAACGTTGACAGACATAACGATAAATTGTGCCATTTATGTACTAAATAAACTAATACATCGACCCTTGGTGATATAAAGTGGTCATGATATTCTTGGTGCACGTCATATTAATTAGTGTGCCAATGCTGTAGCGGACGGCATTCATTTTTATCATTTACCACCTGTAATATAATAGTTATTAATACTTAATTGTTTCTAATTTTAGGTAATAGTTTCCGTTATTCTTATATTTAAGCGTAAAGTGAATTTATTGCGAGTGAAAAGTGCATAGCTGAATGTGTGGTTGGTAGGTCAAGAATAAAAACTGGAAAAATACTATGCCTTCTCATTGAAAAGTAGACTTATCATTCAACAGGAATGCGACCATTCAATATTACTATATTAAGGTGAATAAACCATCTCCTCTATTGATCAGTATTCAGGATACATTAGAAAAACGTTATCTCCAATTAATTAAAAGAGACAGCGCTTCGTATTGTGAGAAGTATAACATCAGGTATGGAGCTTAATGTAGCACATTGAAATGTGTCTGCATGCCTTACTGCATGACTTACTTATTATTTAAATTCCATCCCAAGGAGAAAATAACTGCGAGCACCTACTCAAAATTCCGCATACGGTCAAATCTCATTACCATGCCACCTGGCGGGAGGGAGCAAGAGTGGCATAGTAGCGAGTGTTTGTAAAAACGGCTTCATTTTCTCAAGTTCTCCATCAGTCCAAAGCTCTCAAGAACCTTTGGCTGACGCATCTTCTTTCGGCGGATCTCTTTCATCTCATTGTCTAGCCGATCACACACTTGCATCACTTGGGGCTTCCTGCTTCTCTGTTGCATGAACTTCCGGATGGTGCACCATGCGACCTGGGCTTCCTCGAGCGGAACAATTTTCTCCTCGACAGTTATCTCGACATCTTCGTTTTCCACTGGCTCCGCACTACACAGCATCTCCAGCTCCAGCGTGAAAGACCTGCCAGTCGCGAGGCGCTCGTCGGCTTCGAGAAAGTCAGACAGCTCGATCTCCCGTTCTCGTGCATCTTTTCCTCTGCAGGCAGAGCTTCCCAGATCTCGAGCAGCTTCGCATCTTGTGCCTCAGTTTGGATCTCCTCTTCGATGAACTTGGCCTTTGCAAAACAATTCCTGATCGTCGACTCACCGACCTGCTCCCAAGCACTCCAGGCGACGTGTAGAGCATAGAGCCACGTGAACTCCTTTCCCTCATCCATGGCCTCAAGCCGGCGGCATAGCAGGAGCTTCTTGTGGCGGCACTTGAGGTTCTCTTTGATTCCTTGATCAATTGGTTGCGAATTGGCTGTCTTGTTGGATGGGAAGAAGACCAGTTGGCTTTTGATCAGCTGGAGCTCGGGAGGGTGGTGATTTTGAAACTTAAGAATTGTACTTCAACGTATGATTTGCCCGATCTTGCTATTTGTGCTTGTTTGTGGTCTACAAGCATGTGTGCATTACTTTTCATCCCACCCTCCTAATAATAACAGGGTCATAATTAGAAAAATACTATTACGACTCTCGGGATCGTAATACCCAGTCCATAATAGAGAAAGCGACGGTACTACACTTATTTCGACGTGGCCACATTATTGAAACTTCCGTTTGCTATTCCGGTACTGAAACTAGCGAATAGCGATTTGATCGTAATGATGGACAAGATGGCGACAAAGGTTCACACAACACGCAACGACAGCACTGCACTACTTCTCTTGGAATAGCACCACTACGTTTGTCTCCGAAACCTTCGTCTTCAAGGCGGAGGGATGGGTGTGGGTCGTTGGGAGACTTTCGCGGAGACAGCGCGCCGCGGAGGATGGAGAAAATAAGAGTGACCGTGAAGAGGGTTAGTGGAGGAGAGGGACAAGGGCGAGGAAGTGATGGTGGCGAATTCCCAAGAGGGCGCTCCGAAGCGGCGAGAGGAGGAGGGGGAAGGGGGAGGCGGCAGGAAGTGAGATCAAAGAAAGACGCAAAGAAGGAATACTTCATGGTGGAGGGGCAACGAACGGGAAGTTACGATAACACTCGTTAGGGATCGTCCAAACCTCTGCAAGGAATAGGGCACCTCGAAGGAATTGATGCGCACTAGCGCATGCGCACAGGCACACGCAATAGAACGAGGAGGAGGAGAGTAGGCCACGCAAGGATGACTGAAACTTTCGTCTCTCCCGTTTGCACTTCCGGGCCGAATGTGACTCTCCCTCGCCTCCTCAGGGGGGCTCCTCTCTCGGGAGACAATTGCTCCGTCACAGTCGCAGGAACAAAACATTGAAATTCATTAACCCCAACCCCAAGACCACCCGTCGCTCCGCATCCGTGCGAATGGGGACACGTCCCGAGGGGGGCAGGGAAGGAGGGGTCGAAGTCTAGGGCCCGGATGAACGAAGCGAGGTCCGTCATGGATATTACAGAAATCGGAACCGAGTTGGATGAAGTTCATGGCTAATCTGTTCCTGCGTTCAGGACTGTTTCACAGTTGGGTCAATAAGTTTAAACGTGCCCGTGCATCCATAAATGATTACATTTTGTGCCACGGCCATATCACAAGGCACAATGTCTTCAATTTTACTTGTAAAAATTGTGCGTGAAAAAAAATCTTGTCTTGGTGAATGTCACCGTTGACATGAATGGGGCATAAACGCAACCATGTGGTCGACTTAGAGGCCGGTTTGGTGCTTTTCCGTTGCATTTCTGACGTATTTATGCGTTGATATATACCTGCGGACAAAAGATGGATACGCTAATACAACAGGCGATCTGAAGGCTTTTCTCAAGGCGATCCGGCTCCGAAGAAGGCGAAGACGGTGAAATCGGTCGACAAGGCGGTGATGGGCACGGTTTTTCTGGGATGACGTGGAATAACCTACATTGATCACTTGCAAAAAGGACAAACGATAAATGGAGAGCATTTGTTGTGCATCATCATTGCACCGGTTGAGCAAAGAAAGAAACAAAACAATGCCTTCATTTGGCAAAGAAAAAATGTTCTTCCCTCAAGGCATTGCACGTGCACGTGCGCAGTTTCGATGGCGAAAATTATGGAATCAATTCCCAAATCTTTTTACGGCATCCACCGATTTTGCCGGTGACTTACCTGTATAGTGTAGCAACTGAATGGCAAAGAGACCAATACAAATAGCATTATTTTTTACCTGGAACCAAAACCAAGTGACCAAAAAACAGCCAATGTAACGCACGAAAAATAAAACACTGAGAAAATAAAATAATATGGGTAGAATGTGAAATTCAAAGCAATTGGCACGATGGAAAACGAACTAATGCCACCAGTAACGCTCCCTCGTGGTGACTCGCGGAGGAGAGTGAAAAAACAAATGATATAGAGGGAAGGAGGGAATACGCGCAATTGAGTGTTAAGAGTACTACTCACCAAGGGTGGCGGCGGCGGCGGCTGCAGGGCCGGTCCACCGTGGTCCCTCGAAGGGGGCTGCTTGGGCGCCGCCACGCCGGCTACCTTTGGCACCACGTTCGCCTTGGACGCCCCCGCTGGCTGCTGCTGTTGCTGGTAGGACGGCGGGCCGCCATACTGCCCGGCGGCGGAGGGGTCTGTTCCCGGGTGCGGCCCCAGACGCGGAGGCACACCTCCGTTGGCCACGCGACCGCAGCTCTGGTGGAAGTCACCGGGCCTGCACGTCGTGATGCGCGGGAAGGGAGAGATGAAAGGAGAGTTGCTAGTCCTGGGCAACAAATAACAATTGATTTCCTCGGCGAAAGATACCGGCAGATATTAAAAATGGGCGTCAAAGTATGGCGACACGAGTCCATCGAACGGTTTTACTTACGTCCCAGCGAAGGGAGCTCTTAAGAAATTCTTTTCTTCCCTGGTGGAACAATTGCAAATTCGGCATTTGTCATGACAGTGAAAGTGAACTAGCGGCGACGATGAGGTTTCTATTGTGCCCAAAGGCAAACAGTCCGAACATGTGGTCTGCCCAAAAAATATGATGATAAATAATCAACTCCTCTAATTACTTTATCTTATCCAGCAATTGAATACATATGTTTGAAATGTACAAGTTGGTGCATATTTCTTGATTTAGTGCTTAATCCATGACGAAGAACATCGTCATTTTAAGTTACATGTACTGTTTATTCCTATTCGCGCATATTTTCCCAGAATACCACCGCGATTGTATCCATGCCTCGTTTGCGTTGTTGCTAAATCTTATTTTGGTATAAAAACATTACGGAAAATAATCGTCAAGCGTCATGTTAATTTTGGAGAGTGTAAGCCTTTAGTAATGCCCTTAGTAAAATATAACTGTCTACATTCGGGCAACAGGGTAATCAAAGGTCGCTCGGCAAACCTTGGCAAAGGGAGTCGTCATTTCTTGGCATGGAAAAAACCCACAAATAATAAAACCAATAAAAATTAAACAGTGACGACAAAAACTAACTGTGAGACAAAAATTTTATTGATACAGAGCTAAACTTTAAAAAATATGAAATCTTTAGGCATAAAATCACGTCTGAATACAAAGGAACTCCACACGACATAAAGAATATTTTTAAAAAATCACTGACAAGGAATAATTACCGATAAAATACTCTGGAATAAAATACTATAAAATAAGATAAAAACTCTAACATTATTGATCTGAACTACTACCTGAACTTTTTATATAGCGATATCCCTTTGTGCTATGATTCCATTTTCCTTTAACAGTAACCACCTCCCACTTTGAACTCATGATATTCTCTATAGCCGGCTCATATTTCTTTCTTGTCGTTCCTGTTTATGCTTACAAATTCCATTCTCTACACCGGTTTCCGTGTTTTATATTTTTTAATCGGACACCTAACTTCGTCATTACTATAGTCCGTATCTGCTCCCGGGAAACTGTACGAATTGATCACGCTGTTCCTAAATCTATGCCTAACCATAATAAAGTCCATCTGAGACTTTGCTGAAACCCTGGCATATGCCAAGTATGCTTACGTCTTTTGTGGTATCTAAACCAATTTTTGTGAATATTAACCCCTGTTTCCTGCCGAACTCAATTTCTTTGTCCAAGGGGTCATTTATTATTTCTTAACTGTAGTCCCATACTTCATCATTATCCCTTTCTTCGCCTACAGTCGCATTCCAATCCCCACTCAACATCAGATGACAGGATCCCCCCCATTTATTTTCTCTAACCGAAGTATACCCTGTTGGCGACTTCCTCCTAATGATGTGATGATGGCATCTAGACTCGAACAATTACCAAGGTCCCTCGTTCCGCTTTTACTTCTTCTAATGATATTCTATTACTAACTTTCTCAATGTAAACTACGCTTCTGCCTGCTAGTTAAATCAAACGAAACCTTCTTCCTATTCTTCCAAAGCTTCTTCCTACTAGTCACATTTGTTGAATGCAATTACGTTTAATTCTCACCTTTTCGACTCATAAAAAGTTAGAAATAAATCCTTACCTTCTTGAGAACCTAAAATCATTTTATTGAGGATTTACTTTCCCCATGACGTGAATTAACGTTTTACGCAGCAAATATAATGCAATCGGCCTTGTCATGAAAGAAACGCGTGACATTTAACAGTTAACAGACCAATGAATTGAATGGTTTCAGGCTTCACTTAGTGGAAGCGATTCACATCGGAAAAGAAATACTTAGTCATTCCACATATGCTTTATTAAACACGACCACGGTTTCGACTTATACACCCACGCAAGGAACGACCGATGCCAGTGGCTAGTGCTGGTCGGAATGAAACAAATACGAGGAAAGTAGTTGCAGAAGACAAAGGAAAGGGGGAGGGACGGAAGGATTGCCTGAAGGAAAACTACAGACTGTTCGAAATGTACCACAAAATACTGGAGTGGAATAGTGCTGCGGAGAAGGGGGGAGGGGTGAAGAGCAGCTTTTGTGCGTCGCCGCTTCACCCTTTGCGAAGTACATAATCTCACCCGCGACACATCACAGCCATAGTTAAATCGACTTCAAGTAAATTTTCCCTTTCGTGAAGGGAAGGACGCAGAAGACAGAGACCGTGAGAATTTCGGAGTACGTCTTGTGTCTTTGCGCCGGTGTCGAGAATTTTGAAGGATATAATGGAAACGTTTAATATAATTTACACAATAATAAATTATATTTTAGAATAGAATATTAATATAAATGTAAAAATAAAATTTCAGTAGAATGTTTGGTATTTTAATAGGTATAGATATTTTATTAACATAAATATCAAAAGAAGGATGAAAAACCATGCATATTAAGAGGAAGGAACGAGACCCAGTTGAATGTTAGGAATACCTAAAGTCATGACAAGTGATATACACAAGGTAATCAACTGGTTAAAGCAGGTTTTTGGATGGGCACAACTACCAAATAAATATTTTGTAACTCCCAAAAAAACACAATCCAGCAACCTACTCTACATCAAGTCCCTCTTCATCTCTGTGTACTTCCTTCCCCCCTTCATCTCGTCCAATATCCCTACCCTGTTCCTGCCCTTTCCTCGTTTGCCCAACATTCTCCCCTCTATTACCGTCTTCAAAATCCCACTGCCGCTCAATACGCCTTTCATCCATTTTTCCTGCCTCCATAGGATATCTCTCAACAAACCCCTCTCCTCACCCACCATCTCCATTACTTCCTCATTTGTTTTCCTTTCGGTCCATTTCACCTTCTCCATTCTTCTCCACACCCACATTTCAAAAGCCTCCAATCTACGTCCATCCTCCTGCTTCAGCAACCACGTTTCCATGCCGTACATAGCTACGCTCCATATCAGAGTTTTTACGAGTCTTTTCTTAACTTCCCTACTCAACGTCCCCGTCAACTCCCTCCTCCTTGAGAAAGCCTCCTTGCCTAGCGCAATTCTTCCCCTGATGTGTTGACCGTGTTGATCCACGGTCAAAGTACTAAGGACGGAAGGAGAAGAATTGCGCTAGGCAAAGAGACTTATGATGAAAAAGGGCTTAAGAGCATAGTGATGAAAAAGTGATATGTTTTTGAAATTATACCTTGAAATCCTCAATGAGAAAAATACAAAGAGTTCAGCCAGGTCTCATTGCCATAATTGATTCGGAGAAAGCATTTAAAAAGTGAAATTCCCCAAAAAAGGAAAGAAGGTGGCTAACAGCGAAAGAAGAGCTATTTTGCAGGCTGTGTGTGAAAGGGTGGGCATTGATAAAGTGTCGATGCATCACTTAAAAGAGGCAAGGGAGAAGAAACGAATAAGACAAGGCCGTGCTTTGCCATTCAGCTTCACGTAACAGTTAAAATTAACTCAAACTGGTTCGTTTAATGAGTAGCTATTTAGCCAGGGAAGACAGAGCTGTTGAGGATGTTGACCCTAATGGAAATTATTGCGAATACATAATACTAAATGGCGATGAGGAAACCAAAAACACGAGGGGCGAAGTAAGACAAGAACCAGTTTGGAAACGAGACACCGATAACCGGAGAATAAGATCAGCCTTGGCCGAAATACCAGTACTCTAAGAAGCAAGAGAATTATAACGACCGGACAAATTTCATTTCATCAGCAGAAAAGGCGATAAAAGACTAAAACATTGACTTCCCAACTCGAGATCTACCTTTCGACTCCCGACAGGCGTTTATTTTCGAAAGAAGGCCGTCCCCTACTCTGGTGTCGGGTGGAGAGAGAACCCAGCAGAGGCCGTCGTTGTTTGTGAAGTTGAGCGGCGGGATCGCACGCCGCCATAATGGCGGTCTTACAGACGGCCCCGAGATTCACTGCGCCCTTCTGCCATTTCACCCTCCTCCATCCCCTGTCAACTCTGATACTCTCCCCGCAATCCAGCAACTTCTGATTCCCCACATAATGTATCTGCAGATGTGCACACATTTCATGACGCTGGCGGCATGATTACATGGGCGCCGAGGACGCTTTTGCAGAATGGCTCTATCTTGCCCGCAGGATAACTTGAAGATGAACCGAGGTTTCCGCCATCCGATGTCACGCGACGACATTTGGCCTTCTCACTCGAATAGCCATTCGCCCACCAACGCACGTTTTATATGCATAACAACACACATACGTAACTGCAACACCATCAACGTGCATGTCTCTCGCTCAAGGGGCAATGAATTTCGATTTGTGAGTTCAACAAATGAAAGTTAAGGATTAAATGGATGGCTGCAGCTGTTCTTGTCTACAGAACGACCCCATTTTAAGGGTTACAAACGCTCACTTCTCACTCTAGCGGAAGCTACGCTAACCCTACGCACTGTAAAGTGCGGCCATCTATGTTTTATAGTCGAGGTGAGTTTGGGCATGCATTTTAAGCTCAATGGGGGATCAGGAGGGTGCGGTGGTTAGTATACTGACCATCCAAAGGGCCCGGGTTCGGATCCCGGCGGTGGCAGTTATTCGTCAGTGATATCCCGATCCCTAATGGAGGTGCTCCGTGGACAGCACTTTTGCGTGAGTACGCCGTCTGTCAGATGGGACGTTATACTGCGGACCCATTGGCGCCTTTCGTCATTAAGAGAAGGCTAATGCCGACGCCGGGTTTTTCTCCGCACTTCCTTCTTCCGTGTCCATCCCTAATAATGGAGCAAATGACCCCAGCTGTCGGTCGCTTCCCTAAAAACCACTACTACTTCTAAGCTCAGTGATATCTTTACGTCTTTCTACTCAAAATCCCGAAAAACACTGGGATACGCTAGAACCTGAATGTATTTCGTAACGCAGTACAAATTAGATTAACAAAAATATGCAGTAAAATTTGGCTAACAGTTTAGATACAAAAGAAATGACAATGGTGATTTTATGTTGTTGCTCGTAGAAATTCATCTGTTGCGAACATCATAACTAAAGCGTAAAAAACTTTAAAATATGAAGTTTTAAAGACAAGGAAACTGATATTCAGAATTAAATATGGAATACAGGGGATAAAAGTACGTAGTTGTTGTCAAGTTTAGTAGATAGTATTTGAGTGTCGTCCCCGTTTATATGCACCACCAGGAGACACCAAGCAGGGTCCGAGAGCGCAGGCGCCATGCAGATGGGTAGTGCTCATATCAATGGGACGAGAGAATCAACGGGAGGTATCATGTGGCGGTGATGAGCCCGCATTTGGAACGCATTGCGACGGGTGTTCACATCCGGTTGGCCGAAGGAAGGATATGATAAAGTTTAATTTAGGACCCACTACATCTGTTAATAAACGTCGCGATAGGACCCCGAACCAGAGGATATCACTAGAAGCAGCTGGACGGACGCCACTGCAAACACCGAGAGAGCAAGCATGCGTGTCGATATTTTCAGAAGGATGTTCGTGTGTGACCGACCATTGAAGTCACCAAGGACTTCACAGGGTTACCACTTGTGGCAGGATCTACTGTGTGGAAGGAAGTGAAACATATTCACAATAAATATATTAAATAAAATAAATGGTAATTTTCGACAGTGGTTGACTCCGACCTCCGTCCTCTTGGTACCCCTCCCCCAACTCTCTGCCCAGTGCACAACACACTCGACTTGATGCCCGCGCTCTGTACCTACGACGGTGTCGCGTTGACACCCTGTATGCAATACATCACTGTGGAAATTCACTAATAATGATTATCACTTTGAATTACAACGGCTCGAATGCATGAAATCAGAGGTTGGAAGGGGAAAGATTGACCCCTGCAGCGAGCGATACGTATTCAAACGCACCTCCGCCAGCCATCGCTATAATGGGAGCATTATTTCACTGTCTTTCCATTCTACAGTAAAATGATTTTCATAACGAAGGGCTCCACCACGAAGAATGAATTGGGTTAGTGGCAAAGTTTTACTGCCGTTTAAATCTTGACTAAAAATTTAAAAAAATCGTACGCTGGGCGTTCAAGGCGCGAATTTGAACACCGTAGACATAAAAATTGCGAGTACAATTATTTTTTACACTCATATATTTAACTGGATAATGATGCCAAATTTTCTCAGGTATCTGCCCGACCGGTTGGAGAAGCGAAAGCTTCTAGTCCCAAGGCCTCAGGTTTGATTATAAATGTATTTAATGCATAATATTATAGCGAAACCAGTAACTAAAGTGTGGTTGAGCAGTAGGCAAATCTCCGCCTGGTTACGACCAAACTAGAAAAGAAATATAATCACTTCATTCTCTCACATTTTAATCTATTAAATGAATTGGCACCGACCAATTCCCTCTCTCGACGTCACCAAAACAACGAAGCTTTTGCTTCTCCGTCGAATCTCGTGGGTGAAAATTTCTGTTATCTCCTAACATGTCAATTTGTTCATTACATTTCCTCCTCCGACCTTTCGATGTGCGACTCCGCAATTGTTCTTAGGGATATTCCAAAGATGCCATTCCGTCAAAATTAATCGGCGGTTTATATACAAATTGGAGAGGGTCACGTGTCCGCTGATGGGTCAACCGCGGTTGTGGTTCTTCTCTCCGGGGTCTCTTGCTCGTTGACATGTTCTCCATGGCTTCCATGCATTCCTCCCACGTTCCAGTTACCTTTCAACCTTTGCCTCTGTTGAATTTTTCCTGGATCTGCCATTGACTAGTCAATTTGACCAAGTTAGAGGCGTCGGCGTGTTGCTCCTTTATCCTCCTTTTCACTCACGCGTCCCATCTAGCTTACGTAGATTCCAAGGCATACCTTACACATATATTTATACATGCATGCATATATATGTACTATTATTAGGTAATCTACCGGTTAAGGTAGGTTTTTGGATGGATACAACTATTAAATAAACATTTTGTGACTCCCCACCTAGCAAACTAATCTATATCAGATCCCTATTCATCTCGGTGTACTTCTTTCCTCACTTCATCCCGTCCAACATCCCTATCCTGTTCCTGCCCTTTCCTCGCTTGCTCAAAATTCTCCCCTCTATTACCTTCTTCAACATTCCACTACCGCTCAATACGCCTTTAATCCATTTTTCCTGCCTCCATAGGATTTCCATCAACAAACCCCTCTCCTCACCCACCATCTCCAGTACTTCCTCATTTGTTTTCCTTTCGGTCCATTTCACCTTCTCCATTCTTCTCCACACCCACATTTCAAAAGCCTCCAATCTACGTCCATCCTCCTGCTTCAGTGAGCACGTTTCCGCGCCGTACATAGCTACACTCCATATCAGAGTTTTTACAAGTCTTGTCTTAACATCCCTACTCAACGTCCCCGTCATCAACTATCTCCTCCTTGAGAAAGCCTCCTTGCCTAGCGCAATTCTTTTCCTTACGTCCCTACCACTTTGACCGTATTGGTCCAAAACACTTCCGAGATATGTAAATTGCTCTACCTGCTCTATTTTTTCCCCACCTATTTTAATATTTAGCTCAGTCTTTTTCTTTCTGGAAAATCGCATAACCTTTGTTTTATTAATATTGATTCTCATCCCATATTTATCGCACTGAACCTCCAATTCACTCAGCAATGCTTGTAACCCCTTGGCTGACTGAGCAACTAATGCTTGGTCATCAGCAAACCTAACCGATTTTACGAATTCCCCTCCGACTTTCATTCCTACCTCCAGTTCTTCCCATGCCTCTTTAATCATTTCCTCCACATATACGTTGAATAGCACCGGTGATAATGGGCAACCCTGCCTTACCCCTCTTCCTAACACTGCCCATCCGGACTCTCCGTTCCCCACTCGCACCTGAGCAGTCTGAGACATGTACAGGTTGCGGATCAGTCTCCTGTCCCTCCAATCCATCCCTATTTTCTGCAATACATGCATTAATTTTTCCCAATTCACTCTATCAAACGCTTTTTCGAAATCTACAAAACAGGCAAAAACGTCCTGGTTGTATTTTATATTCCTCTCGATTAGTGATCTCATTACTGCAATGGCATCACGCGTACCTCTTCCTTTCCTAAACCCAAACTGATCATCCCCTAAGTAATCATTTACCTTATTCTCTATCCTTTTGTTGATGATCCTGAGAATAACTTTAGCTGCGTGGGATATCAAAATTATTGTTCTGTAGTCCTCACATGACGTAGGCTTTCTTTTTTTCGGAATGTGAACTAACACTGATCTTACAAAACCTTCCTGCCAGATTCCTTCCTCATAGATACTGCTGATCAGTCCATATAGAGTCTTCTTCCCACATTTTATTTCCACAGTTCTACGGGGATGTTAATCACCCCCACGGCCTTATTTGCTTTCATCTCCTTTAATGTCCTTTCTATTTCATCGTCGAGTATGCCTGGACCTAAGGTATCTTCTTCATGGCATGTTCCTTTTCTATGTCTAACCTTGTCGGCCTAAGTTCTTTACCATACAGTGTTTCTATATATTCCTTCCATCTCTCTTGGAATTTTCCTGGTTCAACTATTATATTACCCCACTTATCTTTAACTGTTAGCACAGATCTTGCCTTCTTACTTCCCGATAATTACTTAACCTTGCTGTATAGAGCACCAATTTCAGCCTTCCTCTGTAAACTTTCCATATCCTCGCATTGCGTTTTCCACCATCTTCTTTTGCTTAAGTTGTGGCTCTTCTCAATTTATTGTTTAACTCTTTGTACTTCATTTTTCCTAACTCTGTGCTTACATTCTTCCATCTTCTTCTCTCATCCATCTTTGCAATCATTTCATCCGTGACCCATGGTTTTCTTATTCTTTTCCCGTTAACGGTTTTTATAATGTCTTTTGCGGCTTTCGAAATCACTGTCTTGATACATTCCCATTTTTCTTCGATAGTACTCAGCTCTTTACCGTCATCCATCATTTTCTCTATAGCCTGCTGATACTCCTTCCTCGTTAATCCATATAATGCTTCTACATTCCATTTCCTAACCCGCCGCCCTTGCCTTATCTTCTTGAAACGGACGTTACATTTCACAACAACTGAATTGTGGTCAGAGTCCGCATCCGCTCCTGGGAAACTGTGCGAATTTATCACACTGTTCCTAAACTTATTCCTGACCATAATATAATCTAACTGATACCTTTGAGTCACATATTATATATTTATATATATATATACATATACATATATATACATATATGTATATACATATACACGAGCCAATCGAATCAATTGTTATGCGCACCAAATTGGTCGTTGAAAATTTCATATTTCTGCTCGGATTCCTAATCGTTCTGATCAGTCAGTGTACTGCATAAACCTAGTGTCGGGACGCAGTGTACCAGCCATCAACGGAGTCCATTCGGACGTGATCACTGGTCTCTTAGTGAAAGCGGACCTATGGAGGAACTATGCTTTGGCTCCGCTCGTAACAGGTTGGTACGAAAATTTGCCAAATTAGACCGATACGAGTTATTTACCGTCGGCGGGTGATACCTCACAAAGTACATACTGCGAATGGTAACCTGGTATACGTGACTTTGAATTACTATGAAGGGAAAAACTTCGACTGGTCAAAGCTATAATGGAGACCATGTTTTCGTACAACGGCAATATTTGAGCGACAATTCGGTTCCTCGGACTGATTAGCGTGCAGGTAGAAATGATGTACACGTCATAAAAAATGAGAGGGCTAGGACGCAAGGCAGGTAATGCATGCCAAAGCTTCCCAGATTGCTGCGGGTTTGTTTGAATGGCATCATTCGAAGATTCTGGTTTTGAATTTACTGTAAACCGGAAGGTGGATTTTATTATAAATTATCTCCCGAGCTCCACGTCTTAAATTTATTTAATTTTATAAAGAAAAATACCACGACCGCGTAACAATGTTGCCACCAAATGTGGAAAGCAGAGAGAATAGCGATCACAATCACTTGTCGTTTTCTACATTTATTCTCAATATTATTTTTGACAATGTATTTTTTCTTTCTAACCGTGAAGTAGAAAAGGGGAGAAAGAAAGCACTAAGCTAAGTGAGATCTGGAGAAACGTAGAAGTTTCGAGCAATCATGAGTCTGGCGAAATAACAGTCCCATCAGGTGACACGAATGGTTGTTATTACTATGAACCAGTGATGGTAGCTAAAGACTAGAAGGCTCGTAAGAAATGTTGATTTTCACAAGGAATAAAACATTGAAAACGAAATTTAGTGAAATAAAGTAAGTAAATAAGACCGATGGCTGAAACAGAGAGAAATCAGAATAATTGCAGATATAATAGGAGATATTTGGACGTGGCTAAGAAGAGCAGACGATGACTGAAGAAGAGGCGAGAGGTGAGAAACCTCTAAGATGGACGCAAAAATGTGAAATGAGCTCTCCAAGCACATACGCCGGGAAAGCACCAGATCTTACTTCATGTGAAATGAGGTTCCGACAACTGGCTTAGAAATTGAAAAATGACATTACTGAAAGGCACAGTTACTAAATGTAGCGAAGAGCATTTCAGCAGGAAGAAGAAAGCATAAACTGACTCGAAGATTCATTACGGCGACGTGTCACGTGTGAAAGCATTTCCTTCAGCAAAATTATTTCGTAAAGGGTTGATAAAAAGAACTTTAAAAGCAACCAAGCTGCTGCAGGCGGTTGCATTTGATCAAGAAATTCGGAAGAAGAAAAGGGGGTGGGAAAGTCTATGGCATGACACGTGAAAATAATAACATAAGGAGGAGTGTTCGTGAATGATGAAGTACTAAAAAAAGATAAGTTAATCTCGGCGTAATGCATTTCTTGGCCGGGTACTTGTGAACCAGCGTATGTCGAATATTTAGTAGAGTGAAAGGCGAGCAAATTCTTGAAGGAGGATTCTTGAGAAATATCAAAGTGTATAAAAAGCGAGTTGTAATACAGGAGCAAAGAGGCCAGTGAATTAAACTGGGCTAGTTCCCACTTAACTTCATGAAAAGAAAACTGGAGCAAGATGTACAAATGCATGCTAGAGAACATATACTATAGAAATGAATGCGATAAAAATGGAGGAAGAGGCTGAAAAAGGGCAACAAAGGATTGTGCATTTGATGGCAGGAGAGAAATGAAAAATATATCAATATCCTATTTTATTTGCAGAAGACGGAGAAATGAAAAACGAATGCTTTTTTTGGCGGGTAGGGCATCGAGCAAATACGAGAAGAGAGCACAGCCGAGAGAGGCGAATGAGATCGTTTGCGGCCGAAGGTGGCTTCTTGGAATGCTCTCGGAGATGGGGGTGAGAGGGTTCGGCCCGCAAGCGGAAGTGCGGCCACGGAGGACGGACGAGCGCGGAAATTGAAGCAAGCAACACGACAATAGATACTGCAAGCACGTAGAGCCAGTTCCCCAAGCGTTAGTTGAAAACTGGACTTGGCTGAACCAACGATTTTTCAATAGATCACCGTCTTTTGACTACATAGTATAGATAAGGATGTGGGGATAACCCACAGAGTTGGCAGAGGATTAAGTATAACCGCCCCCTGTCTTCACGTGTCAACTTCCCATTCCGATGGGCTTAGTAGCAGGCGAGCTCTGCCCCCACCGACGTATCGAACCGACCTTAGGGTGAATAACTGTGGATTTATTTACGTTTATTCCAGCAGAAAATGAAGCCTTTGCGTGCCAGTAAACCTTTTGAGAAGGAAGCAAAATCATGTATGGTGCTCAAGCAGAGAAATGAGAATGAAAGGGGTGCGCTTGGATGTGTCTGTTCCGGCCGACCGGTATGCATTCTCTGGGAAAAGATAAATTATATTCGCTGATGCAAAGGTAATGCAAATATATGAATTAGATGGTATTAATTTAAGTTGCTAAATACAACAACGGTTTAAGTCAACTAATATGGCGTAGCAAAAATGATGCACAACTTTGACCATAGCGTGGGTAAATGTATTTACGTATGTTTTTACGTATGTACGGTGGAGAGGTATGTTTTTGAATTGAGTACGTGGAATTATAAAGTCAATAATTTCATTTCAATATTCATGCAAATCTACACCCACAGAGCCGTATATTTTAATGAGAAAACCTTTGGACTCTACTCGCATGAAAATACATACTATGTTATCAACTAACACACACATGCACCTACGAACATATTATTAACATTTAATTTAATTCAATTTCATTTAATTTCATTAGAACACCTAATTAAACATTACAAAGATATCAGGTACATTTGTAAGTGCATGTGTATGTTAGTTGGTAGTTTGTGTGTGGGGTGTAAGGGTTCTTGCATGAATATGTACCATGTTTTGTTTGTGGATTGTATAAATTTGTGACTTTTGCATGCGGTTTTTTTTTAGTAATTACAGGTGGTGGTGCCCTAACACCCCCCGTCACACGCCCTTGCGGCGGCTTGCGGGGTATTATGTAGATGTAGATATGCATTCTCCGTTGATGGTTTCATTCTCATCGGAGCGCAAGGGGGGGGGTCAATCAAATGCCCTTACGGCGGCCGCGGGTCGTCCTCCTCGCCGTAGTCCCGCCCTATGCCCCGTTCGTAGGCGTCCTGCAGGGTGTAGCCGAAGGTGTCGCTGAGGCGGCGGGAGAGGCTCCCGGAGGACGGGCCTTCCCCGGGCGACACGTTCCCCGACCACCAAGGGCGCCTCCCCAGCAGCACGAAGTTGGCACCGGCGCCCCCACCCCACTCGGGTCCCCTCCACTCCAGCCCCCCCGCCGACGACAGCTGCCTGCACAGGTGGCAGCGACACGACTCCGGACACCCCGTTGCCATGGCGACCCACTCGGTTCACCCACGCCGGTTCGATCCCCGCCCACACCAGCGAGCCTTATCCCTCTCGGAGTGTCGGGCGGGCCGGCGTCACGCGTGGGCGCGGTCGGGTGCAGCGGGCGACCGGGATCTCTTCTTGTGAACCAGGCCGACGGCACCCGGCACCATCACGCGCCGCGGAATCGTATCTTCGGTCACTGAGTGGATGGTAAAAGAGCGAGTCCGGTTCCTTGCGCAGCGTCCTTTTTACCAAGAAATTATACCCATAAGATGAAGGTCACTGGAGTCTGTTATCCGTCATCTACCCAAAAAGGGCTTAAAGATTTGAAATCACTGACCAAGTACAAAGAAGTTTTAACGGACGGTTTCTTTCCTTTGGGTGCCAAACACAATATCTGACAGTCTTAAAGATGTATTTTTTCATTTCCGAAAAACGGAACTCGAGTTTCCGAGACGTCTTCTTGAGGGAGCTGGGGAATTAAAACACAATTGAAGGAAATATTTGGTTTTAATACACTCCCTAATTAACGTAAGGGTGTTAACTTTCTGGCGAGATACCAATTTAAATCGTTACGAAAGTAAAAATCCATCAAATCCACTTCAAACTGTCGCGACACTCGGGGAGATAACTTTATAAGCAGTCACGGGGGCGACTAATAATGAAGGATGAGTGCCGGCAGGGGGTCGGGGTCGCGTGGGCGAACGTTTGACCACTCCCGAGTCCACACCAGCAGTGAAGCTTTACGCACCGAGGAACGGCACCGAGCGAAGGTCACGATTAAGTGCCACGCCGAAGGTCAAACGTCACGGCTCTTGGAAAAAGGTCGCTCACAGCCAAACCACAGAATCCTGGGGGTGTCAGTGACCTCGACCGGTGGAGAGTCAAAGTTGATTCGTATGTGAGGAGGGTTCCCCTTGTCTGCTGGGTCACAACACACAGCCTCAATTGGGCGCACGCGCCAAAAAGAACCTACCGCACTCGAAAGGGGCGACGGCGGCTCTCTGCCTGCGGTGGACCGGGGGTCGTCCTCCGCCAGGTCATTCTCCAAGGGCTCACCGCGGTCCGAGTCTCTGGGTCGCCGTCTGTCTATGATAAGCCTGCCCGGGTAGCCCTCATTCATCCGATCGCGCGGGAACACTCGCCAGAAGGTGCTTTCGTGTGGCGCAGTCTTGGGCGAGGACGAACCACCCTCCCCGCACCTCTCGCGGAGACCGGAAGGGAAGAGTGCGGAAGAGGTGGGTGGCCGCACGGTTCGAGGGGGCAGGATCCCCGGGGCTCCAGTTCCCACAGCGCGCGAGCTCACATCCCCCCTCCTCGCCCATTATCCAGAAAAGACTGCTTTCTCTCACCCCATTCACACATTTCTGTGTTTCTGGCACACTGCACACAGTCCCCTCTCCCCTTTCCGAACCCCAGAAGGACCGTATGGTGCAAGCGTCATTCGTGTACATCGGATTGACCGGCGGTATTTTCCGATGGAAACTCGAACGCAAGGGTCAATGGGTTTGCCTGACGTAATCCACGGACGACAGGCGACTGATAGCCAAAGGTGGCCTTCCACTTCGCCTGATCCCACTCGAGGCGGACTCCACGATTGTACTGCATCACTGTCGCGATTCGAATTAGACCGGGGTTGAATTTCCTCTTCTACGACCTTGTGGGACTTCTGGAGCCATCAATTTGTAAATGCTCATAAAAAAATTCAACCTTCTGATCTCGGGAAGAACATGGGTTGAACATTGGACCAACTTCGTGAAAACATTGATATGGAGCGTAGCTCTATGTACGGCGCAGAAACGAGGTCATTAAAGCAGGAGGATAGACGCAGATCGGTGGCTATTGAAATGTGGGTGAGGAGAAGAATGGAGAAGAATGTAATGAAGCGAAAGGAAAACAAATGAGGAAGTACTGGAGATGGTGGGTGAGGAGAGGGGTTCATTGGGAGAAATCCTAAGGAAGCAGAAAAAATGGCTGAAGGGCGTATTGATCGGCAGTGGGATGTTGAAGACCGTATTAGAGGGGAGAACGTTAGGCAAACGAGGAAAGGGCAGGAACAGGATAGGGATGTTGGATGAAGGAAGCACAGAGAGATGAAGAGAGGCCTTATGTAGAGTAGGTTGCTTATTCTTTTTTTAGGAGTCACAAAATATTTATTTGGTAGTTGTGCCCTCCCAAAATCTACCTTAACCGGTAGATTACACAGGCCAACAGTGTTTTTGTGCCGGAGCTTTCAATGCTGATTTAAAGAACAATTGGGGTGCTGAATCCAATTGTGACACTAGTTTATTCCTATCAGCTATAGTTTTCAAGATATAGATATGTTGTTACTTACGTAAAAAAATCTTCTACATGATGATATGGGAATATTATATTAATAATTATTAATATAATATTCCCATATCATATTACCCAGCGATGTTCCTGGTATTTTATCTTATGTAAGACCAATGCTATTGCATCGTATTCTTCTTTCATTTTAGTTGAATGAGCGATTGGTATTGCGCCAAACCTGTTACCATTGTGAAAAAGTACACATTTTAAACTACGCTTGGAGCTATCAATAAATCTTTTACCGAATTCGATACAAACGATTTTTGTTTTTTAATCTCATTGGCCTACAATATAGAAATATACATAAAACTTATTGACAGTTTATTGAAAATAAAAGGAACACCGCAGAGTGGTTATAAATTAGTATACTTATAGATTTACTTACCTTTGAAAATTATTTTCCGGAATATATCAAATATTAAAACAACTAATCCTAAGATGTGCCATATCTAAAAAAGTACAGCTGTTAAATAGAAACAGATTTCATATTTTGATCCAGCTCTACAAATATAGTTAAAATCTTCACAAAGATTCCCGGCACCAAAAAAAAAAATTTTTTTGTAGGCCTGTGTTATTTAATAATTGGACCTGTTTTAACTTCCGTCCGACCGATATTATCTCCATTCACATCATCGCAAGTTCTTCAGTCATTGTAAGTTTGAAAAATTCTATACAATTTTATTTATTTTGTTGTTACCTATCATTCCTTGTGAATTCAAAAGTGCATCTCTCTACTTGTGAACTAATATCTACCATGGGATCTGTGAATATTTAGTGTCACGTTTGGCATAGAAGCGGACCGACGCGTAGTGCCTTGGCCCATTAAATACTTATAAAACGGTTCAAAAATTTAATAACCATTAATAAAAACGGTAAAAAAAGTAAAAAAGCATTTCGCAAATATTAATTTCTTCACACTTCCAGAGAAACCTTAGAATAAATATGCACTTCCCAAAGATACCTATCTGCCGACTCCTGTTATGAGCGCAAAAGGTGATTTATCCTGATTCCGGCTCCTAGGGAGACTCAATATCGCCAGCGTGTGGGAATGGGATGACCGACCGAAAGAAACATCCCAACATTTCCCATCTCGATCTTTGAACACTATCCTTTTGTCCGGTGGGCATGGGCACCGCAGTCAAGTCCCGACATCTCACAATGTCGCCAGATGTAACCAGAGAAACCCTTTGCGTTGCTTCCATGCGAGTGTAGACATAGGCAACCATAAACAACTATCAGAAAAAATACTTTGTTATTCCGCAGATATTTCATCATTCACTTAATAATAAATATATGTAGATGTGGTGCATAATAAAATATAAATGTGGAAGAACAAAGTATATTATTTTCCGTTATGAATCGCTTCCACAAAGTGACGCCTCAAAGCATTCCATTCGTAAACAACTATGCAAGTATATGCATTCCCATCTTATTCACATTCATAGGGTGTGTTTGCTTGGGTGTGTTTTAACATAGGTTTACTCGCCAACTCAACAATTTTCATTGGCCTTCAATAGTAAAAAGTTTAATTTCACAGACACTTGCACCCTGTGAATTAGTCCATCAAAAATCTTCCTCCCACCTTTCCCTAAGCCTTCAAGTTATCCCGTCAATGTCTAAACTTGCTAGATTAAAGACTCTACCACATGCCTGTATAGCCTCCAAATATTCCTTCCATATTTCTTGAATCTTCCCTGGTTCATTTAATAATATTTCTGAGCTATCTTTGATTGTTTGCATCCCTTCTTACTTCCCCTTAACCTTCCTGCAGAGCGCACCAATTTCACTCTTCTTCCGCAAACTTTCCATATCCTTGTTCTACATCTTCCGCCATTATTCTTTTGCTTTATTTGTTACCCATCTCAATTAATTATTTAACTATTTGTACTTCCTTCTGCCTAACTCTCCATTTACATTCTTCCATTTCTTTATCTCAACCGTCTAATCATCCCATTCGGAATCCATGATTTCCTTATCCTTTTCCTGTTTTCTGTTCATATTCTTTTGTTTGGAGCTTTAGATATTCCATTTTTGCTACATTCATGTCTCAGACTGCTCAGGTGCGAGTGGGGAACGGAGAGTCCGGATGGGCAGTGTTAGGAAGAGGGGTAAGGCAGGGTTGCCCATTGTCACCGGTGCTGTTCAACGTATATGTGGAGGAAATGATTAAAGAGGCATGGGAAGAACTGGAGGTAGGAATGAAAGTCGGAGGGGAATTCGTAAAATCGGTTAGGTTTGCTGATGACCAAGCATTAGTTGCTCAGTCAGCCAAGGGGTTGCAAGCATTGCTGAGTGAATTGGAGGTTCAGTGCGATAAATATGGGATGAGAATCAATATTAATAAAACAAAGGTTATGCGATTTTCCAGAAGAAAAAGGCTAAGCTGAGCATTAAAATAGGAAGGCAAAAACTGGAGTAGGTAGAACAGTTTACGTATCTAGGAAGTGTTTTGAACAAATACGGCCAAATTAGTAGGAACGTAAGGAGAAGAAATGCGCTGGGCAAAGAGGCATTCTCAAGGAGGAGGGAGTTGATGACGGGGACGTTGAGTAGGGAGGTTAAGAAAAGACTCGTAAATACTTTGATATGGAGCGTAGCTATGTACGGCGCAGAAGCGGTCACTGAAGCAGGAGGATAGACGTAGATTGGAGGCTTTTGAAATGTGGGTGTGGAGAAGGGTGGAGAAGGTGAAATGGACCGAAAGGAAAACAAATGAGGAAGTACCAGCCTGGTAGGCGAGGAGAGAGGTTTGTTGGGATACTATGGAGGTTGGAAAAATGGATGAAAGGCGTATTGAGTGGTAGTGGAATGTTGAAGAAGGTAATAGAGGGGAGAATGTTAGGCAAACGAGGGAAGGCCAGGAACAGGGTAGGGATGTTGGGTGGAATGAAGGGAGGAAGGAAGTACACAGAGATGAAGAGGGACCTGATGTAGCGTAGGTTGCTCGATTGTGTTTTCTTTGGAGTCATAAGATATTAATTTGATAGTTGTGCCCATCCAATAACCTACCTTAACCGGTAGATTACCTTATAATAATATGTATAAGCTCTTACTCACAAAGCAGGCCAGAGTGATCTCGATAAAATCAATGGGCGAACAGTTTCAGTGATCAATCAGATGTGTCATCTTTTCTGATTGCAACAGACACAATCAAGTCTAGTCAATGCTGGAATAAATAGTAATTGAACAACTTAAGGAATTGGAGACTGTAATGAAAATGGATTAAATAATTTTATTAAATAACCCAGTGACCTCAACATATCCTATATATTTTGTTATATTTTTCTCGATATTATGTTATTAACAATTTACATAAAGTTAAATCGACCATTATTGTTTTTCACTGAATTAACCATTAGTAAAAATTACCAATGAAGAAAAAAGCCCACATACTTATTTGTATAGTTTTTATATCAATAAATTAATATTAAAATAATTACTTTTTCAACAAAATATATTTTGCAAACCTTCGTTATGAATAACTAGTAGATGAATAAATAAAGGTATGAATAAATATAGTAGAACATTCTTCTTTATCCTCGATTTATAAGTATTTACGGTTAATTAGCTGCCGAGTGTCTATAATACAATTACCATTTGCCAGGAAGAATAAACATGGAAACCCCCAAAACTAATATTTCAGCATATTTGCGAAATATCTGTGCAAAGACCAATCTATTTGAAGCCCTAATCTAAGTCTTTCCCATAAATTTGCCAAAAACCAATAAAATAGGAGGGCTTTTGGAACACGATCTTTTTATTTGATTTAAAAGCTCACACGTTCCTGTCATTCGAAGTACAAACAAGGGTGAATGAGATGCACTATCGAGGAAATTACTAGATTTTGGTAAAACTCTGGAAACTCATTTTCACCAAATACTCCTGGTTTACTCCTTAATTCCCATTCCCTGATTCTCTCCCCTGTTCCCGTGACTCCCATCATTCTGCCGACATGACCTAGAAACGAAGCTCGTCTCATTCATGTCCGCCCATTCATTACACGAGTATTTCTTTACTATCCACTAAAGCTGATGGAATTGGTTCGACTGAATCAAATCTATGTTTTTATCGATCCTTGAAAACATCGGTTTCACACACACACACACACACACACACACACACACACACACATGCAGCAATGAGCGGGAGTCGCATTTTCAAGCGCCGTTGCTCTTCCCTCAAATACACTGAACGCTGACCAATGAACTATAAGTCGAAAGAACGGATCACCTGGCCAAACGAAAGGCTCCTTAATGAGGTCACCCGTGTTTCCCGTCAAATGTCCGATATGCAGGCAGGCAGCGGTGTGCCGAGAGATCGATTTGACCGACCGACCAGGGTCGCCTGTGCCCGCGTCGCGTCGCCCCAACCCGTCCGTCTCACCTGCGCGGCTTGGGCCGGATGATCTCGTGGCCTGGGTCAGTGTAGAGCGGGCTTCTGTAGTGGTCCGCGTCGGCGCGGAACTCCGGGATGGGGTGCGCGTAGTGATGGTGTTGGTGCGGCGGGGCCGCCGCCATCTTCCTCCCTGCCCACTCAGCTGCTGGTGCGACCGGTGACGACGCCACCCTGGAGAGACACGCGGAAGCAGAATCTTACGTTTACACCGCCCCAGGACATGACTGGCAAATATTATTTGAAAGGGGAGACATAATTACATTTAAGACATTTTCTCCCTTTCATGAATTTATTCAATGCGCTAAGATTTCTTATAAGTAGTGTCATTACTTCTAAGTATTAATCAGTATTAAAAGTATTTTAGCCGAAGTAGTTGCTGCCATTTCGACCCAACGTGCAAAGTGGAGGGACCGTAGGGCGTGGAATGGAAAGGGATGGAAAGAGGAAGGATAGGAGATTGGGAAGGGATTGGTAAATGCTACGAGTGGACTCATAAAAACTCTAGCTTTCATGTTTTCCTAACCCGTTAAGTACGGGGGTGGTCTGAAAAGTTTCCGGCTCAGAATATTTCAGAAAAAATGTCTTGTATCTTTGTTAGGTCGGAAACTTTTCAGACCATCCTAGTAGTCCCGCGCGAAGGAAAACTACCCAACGGCCTGATTTCATTTCAATTTTCTTAATGCCATTCTATTTCCCGATCGAAAATTATTATAGGGCCTAAGCTACCCGTATCTACGCCATATTCCTTTTCTATGCCTAAACTGCAGGCCTAATTTCTTTACTATCTAATCAATGACACAATATATACCTGACATTGCTCTTTAATCTCCTCTGGTTCAACTAATACTCGTATTTTTGCTGTCATATCTGTGTTATCTTCGAAGTTTCCAGGTTTAACTTTGTGGGAATTCATTACACAGGCCAACAGCGTTTTTGGTGCCAGAGCTTTTAATGCTGATTTAAAGAACAATTGGGGTGCTGAATCCAATTATGACATTAGTTTTTTCCTATCAACTATAGTTTTCAAGATACAGATATCTTGTTACTTACGTAAAAAAATCTTCTACATGATGATAAGGGAATATTATTTATTATTATGAGGTAATCTACCGTTTAAGGTAGGTTTTTGGATGGACACAACTATTAAATAAACTTGTGACTCCCCACCTAGCAAACTAATCTATATCAGATCCCTCTTCATCTCGGTGTACTTCTTTCCTCCCTTCATCCCGTCCAACATCCCTATCCTGTTCCTGCCCTTACCTCGCTTGCCCAACATTCCCCCCTCTATTACCCCCTTCAACATTCCACTACCGCTCAATACGCCTTTCATCCATTTTTCCTGCCTCCATATGATTTCTCTCAACAAACCCCTCTCCTCACCCACCATCTCTAGTACTTCCTCATTTGTTTTCCTTTCGGTCCATTTTACCTTCTCCATTCTTCTCCACACCCACATTTCAAAAGCCTCCAATCTACGTCCATCCTCCTGCTTCAGTGACCACGTTTCCGCGCCGTACATAGCTACACTCCATATCAGAGTTTTTACAAGTCTTGTCTTAACATCCCTACTCAACGTCCCCGTCATCAACTATCTCCTCCTTGAGAAAGCCTCCTTGCCTAGCGCAATTCTTCTCCTTACGTCCCTACCACTTTGACCGTATTGGTCCAAAACACTTCCGAGATATGTAAATTGCTCTACCTGCTCTATTTTTTCCCCACCTATTTTAATATTTAGCTCAGTCTTTTTCTTTCTGGAAAATCGCATAACCTTTGTTTTATTAATATTGATTCTCATCCCATATTTATCGCACTGAACCTCCAATTCACTCAGCAATGCTTGTAACCCCTTGGCTGACTGAGCAACTAATGCTTGGTCATCAGCAAACCTAACCGATTTTACGAATTCCCCTCCGACTTTCATTCCTACCTCCAGTTCTTCCCATGCCTCTTTAATCATTTCCTCCACATATACGTTGAATAGCACCGGTGATAATGGGCAACCCTGCCTTACCCCTCTTCCTAACACTGCCCATCCGGACTCTCCGTTCCCCACTCGCACCTGAGCAGTCTGAGATATGTACAGGTTGCGGATCAGTCTCCTGTCCCTCCAATCCATTCCTATTTTCTGCAATACACGCATTAACTTTTCCCAATTCACTCTATTAAATGCTTTTTCGAAATCTACAAAACAGGAAAAAAAATGTCCTGGTTGTATTCTATATTCCTCTCAATTAGTGATCTCATTACTGCAATGGCATCACGTGTACCTCTTCCCTTCCTAAACCCAAACTGATCATCCCCTAAGTAATCATTTGCCTTACTCTCTATCCTTTTGTTGATGATCCTGAGAATAACTTTAGCTGCGTGGGATATCAAACTTATTGTTCTGTAATCCTCACATGATATAGCCTTTGTCTTTTTTGGAATAGGAACTAACACCGATCTCACAAAATCTTCCGGCCAGATTCCTTCTTCATAGAATGGGAATATTATATTAATAATAAAACCCACTAAATATAAAGACTTGATTTATTTCTTGGGCTGTTAAATCACCCACAAACACAACAGAATTTTACAATACCATTGAACACAAGTACTAAAATTTTTCACTGGATTAAAAGCAAATTGAAAAAAAAAATACATAAAAACATCACTCAACACATCGGAAGCTTCTTTTGCGCGATTTTATTGAGTGCACTTTGTTCAAACAGTCTCGTTTTAAGCACCAGCAGTAATCTGCCATCATATGGTTATCCCATCTTCTTTGGTAGCGAGCTTCCATTGTTTTTACATCCTGGTGAAATCTTTCACCTTGTTCTTCACTTGTGTCTCCTACATTTCCAAGAAAATTGTCTAAGTGGCTGTGTAGGTAGTGAACTTTTGTGCTCATATTACATCCAAGTGATTTGAAGTTACTGAGCATAATGTTTACCAGCTCAATATAATTTTCACTTTTGTGATTTCCTAGAAAATTTTTTATGACCTCAACAAATGACATCCAACTAATTTTTTCAATCTCATTCATTGACTCGACAAAAGCAGGATCCGTTGTAAGTTGTCTGATTTGTGGCCCCTCAAAAATACCAGCTTTAAGTTTTTCAATACTTATATTGGGCATCTTTAGTTTTAAGTAGCCGAAGCATGGTCCATCCTTGTCAAGAGCCTTTACAAATTGCTTCAGTAGACCTAGTTTAATATGTAGAGGCGGTAAGATGATTTTCTCTCTTTCAACTAAAGATTCAGCAATGATGTTTTCTTTCCCAACAACCAAGTTTTCTCTCTTAGGCCACTCCTTCTTAATCCAGTGGTTTTGTCTGTCCCTGCTATCCCAGAGGCACAAGAAACAAGGATATTTTGTGTAGCCACTTTGCTGCCCAAGAAGAAAGTTCACCATTTTTAAATCTACACAAATCACCCAGCGATGTTCTTGGTATTTTATCTTCTGTAAGACCAATGCTATTGTATCGTATTCTTCTTTCATTTTAGTTGAATGAGCGATTGGTATTGCGCCAAACCTGTTACCATTGTGAAGAAGTATACATTTTAAACTACGCTTGGAGCTATCAATAAATCTTTTACCGAAGTCGATACAAACGATTTTTGTTTTTTAATCTCATTGGCCTACAATATAGAAATATACATAAAACTTATTGATAGTTTATTGAAAATAAAAGGAACACCGCAGAGTGGTTATAAATTAGTATACTTATAGATTTATTTAACTCTGAAAATTATTTTCCGGAATATATCAAATATTAAAACAACTAATCGTAAGATGTGCCATATCTAAAAAAGTAGAGCTGTTAAATAAAAACGGATTTCATATTTGGATTCAGATCTACAAATATAGTTAAAATCTTCACAAAGATTCCCGGCACCAAAAAAAATTTTTTTTGTAGGCCTGTGTTATCAGTGAAGTAAAAACACAATGTATCTTTCCATCAAATTGTTAATTAGTTAAGACTAGTTTCAACGCAACGGCATCATCCTCATGCACATGAGATTGACGCAGATTCATGACAAAATTGAAATTTCCTGCGTAGAGCAACAATTTCACTATTCCTTTGTTAACTTCCTTCAAAACATTATGACGGAATTTTTGCACTATCTTAAAGATAGTGGAGAAAACCCTTTGGTTCTCTCACCCTCCAATTGGTCCGCTACTGTGCGCTAGTATGTAGTCCGTAGGTCCGAGCGGGCAGTTCGAGGGTTAGGACGAATGGGGTCCCTACAAATACCCTATACAAAGTGTTTGATGTTGCGCCAAGGATTATAATTACAGAAGCAAGTTTCCATGTTCATAACACAGACCCCCTGACTGCATCATTGATGTTCTCTCAAAGCTCGATGACCAGGCTTTCAAACTCTTCCCCAAGAATAGAAACACTATGTTTGTAGTCGCCGGCGACTTTAATCTGCAGACAAGTGATGTTGACATGTGTTGCGTATAAAACTGGATAGAAATCACGATTCAGGACAATGACGTCTAATATTCCCCGTAATTTCCTTAAAATAGTTCGGCAAACTCGTTAATCAAGAGAGCAAAAATATCAACAGTAACACGATTGAACTTTCTATTGAGAGACAAATTTTTTAAACTTAAACTACGTAGGTAGGTATATTGTAACATGATGCAAAGGCTAGAGAGAAATGTTATTCGTCGCTGGTTAGGTCTTATCCATGGTGGAAGTGTACTACGGGATCCTCACGAAGTTGGATTAATTGCTGATTCGGATCGTGTGCATCGTAGAGGAGCTAGATTTGTAAAACGTTGTAATGATAAACTTTGTAGCGTATCCAAAATATGTGAGCAGCTAGGCTGGGAACGACTCACGGAGCGATGGTTAAATTACAGATTGAATCACTTGCATAAATTGGAAGGAGGTATCTTTAGCAGTGATGTTGAAAATGTATTATTGTCCCCATCGTACTACGGTAAGAGAGATCATGTCAATATTTTACTTAGAGACAGTAAGTGTACTAGAGGAGATAGATTTAAGATGTCATTTTTTCCATGAATGATAGGGGATCATAGCAACATTGTCCGACCGCGGTAACTCTCTCCCGCCCTTCCCCCACTCCTCATGCACATCTCAGAGTGTAATCTATCTTCTGACTTGCAAAATTTGCCCGGAATTTTATATAGGCCAGTGCTCTACACCCCTGAACCTCAGGGTGAACAATCATCGCGCCTCATGTAATCCCTCTTCCCCGTCCTCGGGTCTTCCCATCCCAAAACATGCCTCCCACCAGAACACCCCCTTCAACCACTGTTACAATGTTTGCGTTCTAGCATCTCTTCCCCCATCCGATAACTCTATAAAATTAAAAACAATGGAAATGGCATTTATATGGCTGTGCAAAGCCCATCAACATCCGGGTCTCAATGTCGTTCACTAAATGGGTGGGGGGGCTGGGGTGGATGGGTGTGGATTTGTTTCTTGCGAGGTAGTGGGACAATTTATTCATCCGCATACATTTTGTCATCCTTGTCCTGGGTTTTGACTTGTCAAGCCCTTATGATGACTTTGTGGGTTGACACCTTGGTCATGGGTGTTGTGGTATCTGTGGATGAATTGTTAGTTTTCTGTGTCGCTTGTTACTATTTCCGCATCCTCCCTATTCCATCTCCGCTCCCCTCTGGCCTCCCTTTCCCCCTCCATAACCTCCTCCTTCACCCCTCCCCCACCACCTGTTCTCCGCTCCGCTTTCTCCCCCTCCTTATACCCCTCCTTCACCCCTCCCCCACTACCTGTTTTTCCCCTCTCCCTCGTCCCCTACTCTCTCTGCACCACATACCCATTTTCCTCAGTCATATCTTATCTTCCGAAGAAGACGGAGTTCGATTCCGTCGAAATTATCAAGATATTATTGTGAGTGTTCTTTTTATGTGTTCTCGTGCTGTGTGTTGCTGTCTAAGTTATATACGCACAGTCACACACACGAACACCCACACACACATCAGTTAATAATCTTGGACGTAAAATGGACGGGAAGGAAAGCAAACGAAGAAGTGCATGAAAGGGGAGGAGAGCGATTTTTTGGAAGGAAAGCTAAGAAAACAGGAAAGGTGGATGCAGAGTATTAAGTTGGGATGGGATGAGGAGTAATGAGAAAAAAAAAGGGGTGATGTTTAGACAAGCGAGAAAAAGGTGAGAGAAGGACAGACGCGTTAGATGGAGTGATGAAAGGAGAGAAGTATGCGGAATTAAAGAGCAGTTTATTGCAGGGTCGGGATGTCAGTTTGTGCCGAGTTAGATAGCGCTTGGGAGTGTACTGATATTTCAGTCTCTCCAAAACCTAAATTTGAACGATAGACCATTAAATAAATTGAAATGTGAGCCTCAAATTCGGAGATATGGTCTGAAACATTGTAATCGGTGATTCAGCCTCAAGGAGGATTTATAAATCCTCTTCGGTTTTCTATTCGAATGTATACAGCGCAATTGGAACCCTATTATGATGTAATTTTGTTTGCAGTTTTGTATTACTTTTCACACTAGGATATTCTATTCTAATTACACTAATTATGTTAAAGCCACTTGAGGATATACCCATTGATAATTCAGGTAGTGTAAATGAGGCAATGAAGACTTTGTGGGCTACTTATGTGTTCCGATATGTGATTTCTTTGGCTTCTTGTTCGTTGCGATCTCATTGGAGCAATTACCGTAGGTCCCTATCTAATCTTCCGCGATACGATTTACAAGCAAATTCAAAGCCTTATCAGGTATTCTTTCAGCCTGTTGCTTCTACTTCTGTCAACTTGGACTTTTACCTCTCTCTGAGAAAAAATTCTCTATCGCTTGTTCATCCTGAGTATCATAAACATAGGCACATGAACATTTGATCATTCAAATGTCCTCTCTTTTTCTAGGATGGGCCAGCTGTTAACCCTGCAGCAATATTAAATTAGCATATCGGCTTATATGAAAATTTTCAAATTACATGTCTTATCGGATACCCTACTAGCATGTTTATTCAGTTTTCTGCCAAAGGGGACTTTTGTTTAACCCTGTCCAGGACTTCCTTCAATGCTTAATTGTCCTTCTTGATTGTATTTTCTTCATTGAGTCACGGACATCAACGGACCTTGTCAGTGGAGAGGCTTCAATTACACGACTTATTTTCTCCAGAGAAATTCTTTTAGGTAAAAATTCATATCATGAGCCATGTAAGTGGCAATTTGTGCTAAAGGATCATAATGCACTTTACCTTATTTGGTTCTTTCGCCTAAAAATGAATATTTGTCTCTATTTTTTCGTCTAAGAATAGAACGCATTTTACTCACTACTCCATCGCGTACGTTGATCAACAATTTTACTCGTTTTAATTAGATATTCGTTGGCACGTTGATCATTTTTTAACAAATTAATAATAAATATTTATGTACCTCTTTCTCGAGAAGTTCTCGCATAGCATTTCGTATGCTAACAGCTAATCACCATTGGCTAATATAATTTTTGGACCATATGAACGCGATATTTTTTACATACACGAAGCCCGGTTATAATAAAAATCCGACCCCTAAAGTAAGCACAATGACCAGTTGTGAGACTCCGGCCGCCTCACACGTAATGATAGAAAGAGTTTCAACGTCTGGCATCGTAAAAATCTGTCTGACGGAGTGTCTCCGACCTCTAGTTCGTAATAGCCCAAATGGATTCGTTGATCTCTCCGGTGGAATGAACTGAAATCCATCTCAGGAATTAACGAATAGGAACTTTGTCAATTATTGCAAGAATTATTGATGTATTTTAACAATTAAACGATATCTATTTTAGTTTTTTACACTTCTTTTGTTTCATGATATCGACACGGGATCATCCCGCATCCTTAAACCCGCGTCCTTAAACGAAGATCAAATCAAAAACAAAAAAGTAGCGATTTTAATGCGATGCTTGGAAAAGGTTGGAACTGCGTATACTTGTATTTGGTCTCCTTATACTATCCGCGGAATCGAGTGAAATTATGTACCCACAGTCATCGAATCCGTTATTAATATATTTACAGTGTTTTAGACGCCAACATTCTTAGATATAGTAACATTGAGATGGCTGCGTGAACCCCTCATTTGGATATTGAATTCATGATGTAAATTAAGTATAGAGATTATTGAAAAACATTTTATACCTACGGCAAAATTGAAATCATCGTTTTACCTTAATTTTACGTGCACCATTCCTGAGCAGACTGGACCAAAAGGTCATTTTATACGGGACCAGGAATTAACGCAGAATAATGCATCCCTATGACGGAATGGAACGCTCTCCAAGATTCCCAGTTATTTTCTGTGTCAGTCGCAAAAAGAAAAAACTGTAATCTTAAGAGTTTCATGCATGGGTATTTCAATTTACAGGTATATAATATGCATTGGTACTAATTAATTTTTGCGCCATTTTTCTCAATTCAAGAAACCTTTGGATGGAAGGAGAGCTGGAATGCTATTGCGAAGAAGACGTTCTACGTAGTAGCTATTATTTCCATTCACGTGGTGGTGGGGGTGAGAGGGAGGGTGAAGGGATGCGGAGGAGGAGGGTGGTGGGGGGATAGATCCAATGGAATGTGAACATCCCCGGAGGGACAGCGAGGAGGCAAACGGGCGACCGTCAGCTGGCGCTCCCTAGCGGCGGGTGGACGAACCATCATTGCCATGTGCTCCCTCCTCCCCCTTCTCACCCCTTTCCCCGTCCCTCGCAGCCAATCCCGAAATGAAGAAAACTCCCCGCCCCCTCCCGCTGCATGGATAATTTATACGCCGCGTGCAGTCCCCGATCTACATTGACGTTAAACCCTGTGTGAGCTGCCCCAGGGGCGTACGGCAGGGGCTGCCCGCAATGCCGGGGAATGCGATGGTCCAGACCCAGAGTCTCTCCAAGAGCAAACGACCCCTTCTCGAATAGATTCCTCGGACGCGAGAGGTCGGGCGTGTACACGGGCAACGACAAGGACGGAGGATCGCCAAACGCCCAGAGAGGTCGGTTATGTGGAGGAATCGGAAGGGAGAAGGAATCGGGGTGGTCCAAAATAAGGATGGTTGGATGACGAGGAGGATAAAAGTGGCGTTGGAGTTGGGAACTGGAAAAATATCGCGATGAGGAAGAAAAAGAAGGGTCAGAGCAAGGACAGAAGATCAACAACGAGATACTGGTAATGGGAGATGTCAGTGGAAGAGGGGAGGGAATGAAGAGATGGGCGGACTGAGAAATGCACTGCAGAACGATTGTCACGGACCAATGCACGAATCGCCTCACAGGCCGTGAGGCGATCTATGGAGAGACCCATGCTAATTCCCTCTTTGCTCTTACAAGTTAACTCGCCCGCGTCTCCAAGCGACTTGCTCCGCATTATTAAATAACGGTTTTGGATTTTAGTACAGATGGATACAAATACTCATTCTTTCCCAGAACAATCAGAAATCGTAAGAGTAAGAAACCGAAGTAATTTTAGAAACATTATCTTTTTTTTAATTAAAAACAACAGAATATACAAGTCGGACCAAAATTAAAAATTGCAAAGATATTAGGTTTAAATGTAGGTGCACGTGTATGTTTGTTGGTAGTTTATGTGTTTGCATGTGTGTGGGGTGAAAGGGTTTTTGCATGAATGTTTACCATGTTTGGTTTGTGGACTATAAATTTGTGGCTTCTGCATGCGGTTTTTTTTCTTTCTAAATTACGGGTGGTTCCCTAACACCCCCCGCCACACGCCCTTGCGGCGGCTTGCGGGGTTATGAGTAGATGTAGATGAGATTTCTTGTTAAGGCCGTTGAGCAGTTACACCTGTAAAGCGTTGAACTGAACGCATGCATAGACAAGGCAGCAGATTATCGTTCCGGAGTGCAGACCCAAAAAATATCTCGTCTCTCAGTAAAATGAGCCGATAGGTCAGTGTAGCAGAAAATGATTTTCATCAGCGGCAATTAATGCATCCGTGGTCACGAAGCGAATTCCTCGCCTAATGTAGAGTCGACGACATCTGCCCTCACCTCCGCACGTATTCCCCCGTCAGAGTGGTTTCGTTAGATCGACGCGAAATACACATTCCGGGAACAGCTTTGAATACCTCTACAATTTAAATCATACCCGGGAAAACATTTACATTCGGAGGCACGACGAACACCTATGTTTTTTTTCAATTTTGCACCGAGATAACAATAAAATTGCGATTACTTCGTAATGCACACGAAATTGCCACTTCAAAATAAATTGGAGATTGCAAAAAAATCACAATCTGTTCTGGTCATCGTGCCCTCTCGCGTCGCGTGGGCAACTGGTCCCACTCACCGACGATCGCACACGACCTGCAACTCTACGATTACCAATGGTGAGGACATGGGGTGCCCTCATAGCTCTACCCTTCCGTCTGCATGCGCGCAACATCCCTCAGAGGCACCAACCATGTACGCAGAAATATATAAGTTCACACATACGTTTGAACGTATATCAGCCAACATACAAAAACATTTTCGTCCATAAGCACATGCATGCCAATACTATACATTATTCAATTGGTGTGTTTGACTAAACCACTCAACCTTCTTCCCCAGGTTAACATTTTCGGGTGCCTCTCCAAATCGTCGCGTTTCTTTTGCCCAATCACTTACTAGCCTTAAATTATTATAAAATAGAATTTAAATAGTCAATTAGATCACTGGTTAGGTTTCGATTTAAGGCCTGAACCTAGAGTACGACCGGAATGAAAGTGCTTCTTGAATGAATGGAATGAAAGGATCTTCGAAAGGAAATTAATTCTTTGGACTCCTGGGTCTTCAAACGGAAATCTCGAAAGTGGAATAGGAAATCATCATCAGTATTTCAATCCTAAGATTAGTTTACTGCAGTCCTCCATTCTTCTCTAGTTAGTATTAATTCCCTCACCCTCTGATAGGTTCCTCGTTTTACGTCCCTAATTTGCCCTAATTTGTCTATCGGGCTTCGTCGTGGAATCTTCCCTTCTACTTTTCCTTCTATTATTTTCCTAATCAATCCATTGTGCCGCAATGTGTGTCTAATCCATCTATGCCTTCTTTGACGTAGAGATCTCCATATGGTTCCATCCTCTTCTGCTCTTCTATATACTTCATCACTTTGTCTGTCCATTTAATCTTCAGCATTCTACTCCAGCACTATGTTTCAAAGGCTTCTATTTTTCCCTGGTGCACTTTTCCAATGTTCTAAGTCTCCGACCCATAGAGTGCCATGCTCCACAGAACCTTTTGACGAACTGCTTCCTTGTGTGCAATCTTATGTTCTTTAAACATAGTAGTTGCCAATGAACGCCTTCTTTGCTTAGGCTATTCTTTGCTTGATGTCGGTCGAGCCTCTTTCATTCCGAGTTATACTGCTGCCCATGTAGATGAAGGATTCCACTTGCAACAGGAAATGTTGAACGAAATATACATGGCATGTGGTGAAGTCTACGCGGGTTTTCCACCGGGGGTCAGGGATTCAGGTGCCGACATTCCAATGGCTAATTCCGCCTGGTTTATTCTAAATCTTGGGAGGGTAGCACGCTCTCTGCCGGTGTCCTTATTTCTAATTAAATCGATGTGCAGTCTGAAAATAACAAATGGTTGCTGCTAACGTGGTAGCTTAGGCCGATAAAGCATATCAAGAAGAGCTAGGGACCCTAAAACACTTTCCTGAGGTACCCCAACTAAAGTTACGTCTTCCTCTAATGAACTCGACCCGTCGAAAAGTACCTTTTGTTCATTGTTAGATAAAAAGTCCGTAATACAAGTGGCCACGTTCTCATTAATACTATAATTTCTCAGTTTGCGTAATAATTTCTCGCTAGAAACCTTGTCGAAGGCTTTCTTGAAATCTGAAAAATACAGCACCACCGGCTTATGTCTTCTGTTTCAGAATATCACGCGTGAAAACGCCGCATTGTGTGTTCCCATGATATGCTTTTCTAAATCTGCACTCGTTGCGACAACGCAACGTATTTTATGCCCTTTAGAGAGAATGGACATCGTATTGCTACATGCGAGTATGATATGCTCTAAGATTTCCGTGACGATGTACGTCAAAGAAATCGGTCGGTCATTACTGAGGTCCTTCTTATCACCGCCGGTGTTGGGGGCATTACCGTAGCTTCCAGAAGCGAGTCACTCAATCTTCTTCTTTTACTTAAAAAACCTATTTTTAAATGGGGTGCGACGTCTTCGGTAAGTTCCTTCAGCATTCAAAACTGATTTCCTCCGGACCAGAAGTTTTGTTTGTGTTTATAATTCGGAGTTGTTTTTCTATTCCTTCACAGGAGAATACAATTTGTGGGTAATACATGGGTGGGTTACTCAAGGAGTGCCGGGGACTTTGCTTTTTGCACTAACATTTTTCATGTAGACTTTCTGAAATAAATTATACAAGATATTAGCCAATGATTTACGGGAAATGTAACAATGTCTTTATTTTTTGACTGTTAAGAATATATAGTTGGACGTTCCCTTGTATATCATTGCGATAAGACCAAAATTACTTTGGGTTATGCTCTAAGTACCAATAACTGAGTATCAAATGCTTTTGAAAGGTACGAAAAATCTTGTTCCATTTTGCTCATAATCATAATGGTTTACTCTCCGACGCCGTCATTAGAATTCGGTCTTATTGAAACCTTTTAAAATTTTAAGGTTTATACGCATAATTTCCTTTATTGAATAGATATACTTAACGCTTTTGCATATTCACATTCACCAACTCAATTCTGATTTTTTAATAGTATAGCTTTTTGGTCACTAATACCCTGAATTACGAGCTACGAGCTGAGCTACTCGTATGTCCACTCTCGTAATATTCTGGTGGGATCAATCGCAAATATGTCGAGTATAGGTTATCCGACCCGCTAGGAGGGAAAAGTATTTTGTGTAAGAAGTACTCTGGTGTGTAATCACCTCTGCCACACACCCTAGCGGTGGCTTTCAGGATGCCATGTAATAATTATACCTTATATCCCTAGAATTCAGCCCCTCCAAATATTCTCAAAGACCCATCTTCCCTATTCTTACCATGCCTGAAAAAACGACAAACGTGCTACGCATATTTCGCTCTGTTATTTTTAAACGATTCGCCAATTCATCGGACATATTGAAATCCACCAAACCTTCATCCAAATCCTCTACCATCAATAAATACACACCAGTATACTGTAACAACCTGTGCATGTCTCAGACTGCTCAGGTGCGAGTGGGGAACGGAGAGTCCGGATGGGCAGTGTTAGGAAGAGGTGTAAGGCAGGGTTGCCCATTGTCACCGGTGCTGTTCAACGTATATGTAGAGGAAATGATTAGAGAGGCATGGGAAGAACTGGAGGTAGGAATGAAAGTCGGAGGGGAATTCGTAAAATCGGTTAGGTTTGCTGATGACCAAGCATTAGTTGCTCAGTCAGCCAAGGGGTTGCAAGCATTGCTGAGTGAATTGGAGGTTCAGTGCGATAAATACGGGATGAGAACCCATATTAATAAAACAAAGGTTATGCGAATTTCCAGAAAGAAAAAAGCTAAGCTAAATATTAAAATAAGTGGGGAAAAAATAGAGCAGGTAGAACAGTTTACATACTATATTCCTCTCAATTAGTGATCTCATTACTGCAATGGCATCACGCGTACCTCTTCCCTTCCTTAGCCCAAACCGATCATCCTCTAAGTAATCATTTACCCTGCAATCATTCATTCAACATTTTACTTTTATCTCATCCTTCCACCTTCATTACCCTTCATTTTTCATTCACGCCCAACGAACGCTACGCGAATACTTTCACATCCCTTCTTAGTCGATGTTCGCATTGAATACAGATATTCCTAAATCAGCTCGATCTGACCGCTATAGCATTCGAGGGTTTTTCAATAAAGATGGATCATAATTTTCTTTGAGGACGTATCTTGACTCGTGCTTTAAATTTGGAAGATCTTTCTCAAGTAGTCGCCTTTGAATGCATTACATTTGTCTTGCCTTTTTTTCCAGTCTTCAGAGTCATGCTGGAAACCGTTTTTTTGGTCAGTCTTTCAAAATAACTTCAGAAACCTCCATCACTGTTTTAAGGATGAAAAACTGGAAGGTGTTCCTTCACATTGGAGGAACAGGAAAGAGTCTTATGTCTGACTGCAGACACTGCCTGGACGATGAGGAGCACCGGGAATACACGGCACATTGTTTTTCGTGAGATATTTAGCGGCATTTGCGATTTGCGACCGTGCATCATATTTTGTTACAGCATGCAGTCTGTGGTGCTATGGAATGTGGCATTTTGTGGTTGACACGGCCTTGGGAATCTTTTCGGTGGCTCCCTATAATGCATTCCATTTCCCGTCGAAGGTGTGCTTGAATGACATTTTGATACGGCAATATCCACAAAATGGCAAGACTTTAACATCCTCAGGAGAAGTCACCATTCCGCCTTATTTTTTGGTTGCCCAGATTCCCACACCAGAGCATTGCTGTTTGCTCTTAGGCCTGAAATGACGTCTCCAAGTTTCACCCGAAGTGATAACCGACAAAATAAGTTCCTCATCTCCCTACACTACCAACTTCGACTGCGAACAGATATGCTTGCGAACGTCCTCTGAGGTAATACGAGCACTCTCGTAACCCGTAGTGCACAAACTCTTCCAATGTGCAAGTTTTCCGTGCACCCAGGGAAATGTTCACCATTTCCGATAGCTCTGGTGACGTAATTCGATATTCCTCTCTCACAACGGTAATAGTCGAGTCAATGTGTACTACCGCAAGGACATCGGCAGGACTGGAGACCTTTCTTGGATATTTATTGTCTCTCCTCCTTAAACCTACGAGCTACACGCCCTTGTGGCGGCTTGCAGGGAATTCTACTTCATCTACAATTACTTATACTCCGCTAGCCGCCGTAAGGGCGTGTGGCTAGGGTTAGGTCACCACCCGTAATTAAGCAAAAAACCGCATGCAAGAGCCACAAATTTATACAATCCACAAACAAAACATAATATACATTCATGCAAAACCCCTTACACCCCACGCACATGCAAACTCAAACTACCAACTAACATACACATGCACCTACAAAAATACCTGATGTCTTTGCTACGTTTAATTTTGTTCCAACTTGTAAATTAAATGTTTTTAATGTTTACAAAGTGACTTAGGTTTCTTACTATTACGGTTCCTGATTGTTCTGGGAAAGAATGAGTATTTGGATCTATCTGTATTGGAATCTATCTCCCTCATTTTATCTTTGTGGTCTTATCTACCCAAGTAGTGTGGGGCCATTATACTCGTAATTCCTTTAATATCGTCGTTAAAATCGTTTCTTCTGTCTCGCTTGATCCCTTCGTATCTCAAGTGGCTCCCAGCCTAAATCCGCTAAGAGACCTGTCACACTCGTGCTGTTATTATAACAATTTTTAACGAATTTGGCGGATTCTCTCTGGATTTTATCTAGTTCGTTTTGCCTAAATATGTCAAGCCATCTTATATCTGCGACGCAAGGAAGAAGAGACTCTCTCCAAGCGAGCATTATGCACATTAAGGCCTCGACTGACGATTTGTTCAGAGGCGAAGGCAAAATTTCAACGCGGCGTGCATTGTTCCTCACGTGAACATCCACTTTAGCCTTGGGCGAAATTGGTGTTTCAAAATGCATCGGCTGCCGAAATGAAACTTCCACCCCTTCCACCTATTTAAATAGGAGTATGACGTAACATTAAATATTCCTAAAATAAGTTAACCGAATGGAAAGTGTACGATGACCCCTTATTGAACAGCCCACGTTTTCGCCCACTGCGCCCGTTTTCATGCCTTCTGCTTCTCCCGCCATTTTCCACGCCCACTCGAGGATGAGCCGGGCCTCGCTCACAACGCGGGCGTCCCCCGCTACCTCCCTGGTTTCCCTCCTCGTCGCCCGCCGCTGCATTCCAATCTCCTTCCAAGGACGGACAACACCAATTACTTGCTCTATTTCGTCGTGTCTATCCCGTCAACCTATAATTCATGCCGCGCTTCGAAGGAAATTTGATGATCACAGTCATTTCGTTGCAGGAAATTTTCATATACCAAAGAATGGTTGCGAAGAGTTGTGAGAGTGCTTGTACGCATCATCGAATGTATACAAATACGAGGGTCATCCGGAAAGTAGTACCCGTTCGTGAAATAAAGACACAAAAGTAAATATTAACAAACATAAAAAATTTTATTTGAAAGAGGATACTTTAAACTACTTCTCAACATAATCTCCAAGCAAATTAAGGCATTTGTCATAACGTGTGACAAGTTTCTGTATTCCTGCTGCATAGTCCTTCGCCGCCAGCTCATTGAGATACAGGGTCACTCCTTCTTTAAGTTCTTCATCGCTGTCAAATCTTTTTCCTGCCAAAAAGTCTTTAAGCTTTGTAAAGAGATGAAAATCTGAAGGGCCAAGTCCGGGCTATACGGTGGATGGTTTCCCATTTGAATTGCTGCAAAAGTTTTTGTGTTATCCCAGCTGCATGAGGCCTGGCATTGTCATGAACGAGAATGACACCAGTAGACAATAGACCTCGCCGCCGATTTTGTATTGCCCGCCGTAATTTCTTTAATGTTTCACAATACGCATTGGCATTAATAGTGTCTCCACGGGCCATAAAATCAATAAGCAATACACCTCGTCGATCCCAGAAAATGGTTGCCATGAGTTTCCTGGTGGACAGAACTGTCTTGAATTTTTTTGGTTTGTTTGGTGAATGAGCATGATGCCACTCCATTGACTGTCGTTTACTCTCAGGTGATGCATAACAAACCCATGTTTCGTCACCAGTAATTATGCGAGTCAAGAAAGAGTCTCCTTCACCAGAATAACGTCCCAAAAACGTCAGTGCTGCAGCCATACGCTTGGTTTTGTGCTCATCTGTAAGCATGCGAGGGACCCATCTTGCAAAAATTATTGCATAATGCAGATGGTGTTTAACAATTTCATGAACAATTGTTCGAGAAACATTGGGAAAATGCTCACAGATGTCATCAATTGTGACGCGCCGATCGTTCCTCACGAATTCGTCAACTGAGCTCACCAGTTGG